>VZRL01004253.1:1202984-1310246 GCA_013397895.1 Origma solitaria
TTTTTTTTTCCTGGAATGTAATGCTGTTCTTCAGCACTCAGAGATAACAGACTGACATCTTTGTTCTGTGAGTGCAGTCAAGAAGGGGGCTCACCTTAGGGGAGAGCTGGTGCTTGATGGGGCTTGTTCAGGTAGGTACATGTGCATGAAAGATACAGATGTTAAGTGTTGATGCTTTCAAATGCTTCTTCAGAAGAGCTAAGAGGCAAAGCTAGAGAAGGATTGTAAGTTGTTTCTTCCCCATTGCAGTGGGAGCCCAGCAGCAGCGTTGAGAAACCCTGTGGGCCTGCAGATGCTGAGCATGAGAATGATCCGTCTGGGCCACCTGGTCATTCTGCACAGGCTCATCCTCACTGCTTAAAATCTGGAAGTGATTTCAATTCTTGTTTTTTGTTCAGCACAATTAGAAACAAATCAGTTTCTCTCACCTTCTTCCTTTATTTAAGACTTCATTAATGGTTCCTGATTTTTTTCATCTCTCACCTTTTATAGTTTGATGGTAGCAGGGAAAGGTGGCCATGCAGGTCTTTACGATTGTCTGGACAGTCTTTGTTGAAGGAAGATAATTGATTATATGTGGTTCCAAGCAAGTGGAGACATATCTTGAATTGGGGAGGTGTGTGTTGTGGGGTGGCACAGCACCTCTTTTATTTGTTTAGCTGTTAAAAGTTTCTAGGATGGGCATGCTTTCTGTATAGTGCTTGTCTGCTGTTGTTCACTTGCTGTTGCTGCAGAATTTGCTTTGTACTTTTATTTCTGCTGAAAGTTCTCAATAGGATATGCTCATTCACACCTAAATCATCCTGTCTTTCTGGCCAAAAAGTAATTCTGTAGTCTCATAATAAAATAAATAAAAAAAAGGCATAATAGTCATCTGGATCATTTGTTAGAGGGTGACATCTTAGAGGTCAGGGCAGGCAAAGAGCTGGCTGTTGCATTGATTTGGAATGCCACAGAGTATTTCTTGAAGGCTGGAAGTCATTACTTTTACAGACCTGTTATGTCTTATGTGCTCAGCATAAGCTAACTTCTTTGGCCCTTGCTGCATGCTCTCCTGCTGTGGTCCAAATGTTTCAGACACTGGCTGCACAGCTTTGCTTCCGCCTCCTATCAAACACAGCTGATTCACAGATCTGTGACCTTTCACTGATCTACTGGAGTATGGTTCAGAAATGTGGGAGGGACAGAGGGCTCTGTTACTCTTTGGAAAATGTGTTGAAAGAAACAGACTTTCAGTACCAGCTTCTTAAAGTAGGCATTCCCTTTCAAAGGATCTAGTTTGCCTTTGGCAGAAAAGCCTCACAACTCTGCATGGGCTGTGTTGTGAACCCATGCATAAGTGCATGGTTGTTGTGTGAATAGATGCCTTTTCCCCTGGATGCTGCTTCCATGGAATGATGTGTTAGACTTTTACTCGAGACTTCTAAGAACTGGTGACATTTGCTTTTGTATAAAATCATTTGGGTAAAAGTCCTTTTGAGCTAATCTGGGATGGAATTGAACAGAGTTGTCTTTGCTGCTTATTCAGAAAGTACTGAGCTGCCACTTCTTCCATAGTCTGAACAGAGAGGTAGGGAATAAACTTCAGAGAAAGCTTAAGAAAACAAAGCAGGAATTTTCAGAAGTGCAATGGGCGTAATTCAAGCTGGTTATCTCAAAAAAATTATGAAAAATTGAGGGTGCTAATACTGGTAGCTTCTGCTTTCAAATATAGATGATTAAATTAGACTGTTGCCTGCATGCACTCTGTATTGCTTTTCGTACTTTCAGTTTTGTTAACTGGATAGCCTTTGCCTTCAGCTGCCCACTGCTTTTTCTGGACTGTCTTTGAATGTCATGAAATATGTACGCATCTTCTTGTCATGCTTGAAAAGATTTTCATGCACCATCTCACTTGGGGTACCATAAAAATGTTACTGGTTTGGTAATTGCAGACTTCAAGTTATTTCAAGTACGTGGTAAAACATGAACATTTCAGATCGTTGTCATGGAAAGGGACAAACAAGATTTGTTTTTCTAAAAATAAAAGTCATGTTTTGGTATTACAAGTAGTATACAAATGAAGTATATATGTGTGAATAATGATTTCTGTGCATACAGGGCAGTCACTGTATATATGCTCAGTAGCAACCACTTCCAAATTTCTATCAAATGTACTAGATTTTAAAGAAATTCATGGATAACATACTGATTGATATTTTGTTATTGTATTGGTCATAGTCATAATCACAGAGCAGCAACTCTTGCAGTGTATATGTATGGTATTTTTAAAGCCTATAAATTACTTTATGTGCTACAAGAAGTCTTTGAAAGGAGGATTTGGCATGAAATGTGATTGTTTGCAAAGCCAGCTGATTCACTGCTGAGCTTCCATTTTTCATACTGCTAGGCTATTCAGAAAAATCCAGATCTTTCTGAAGCTAATTCATTGTCAAAATCCCATTTTCATCAGTGAAGCAAGATCCAGATATGCACTTCCATGTAGCCTTAATAACTCTTTTACATGTCTTTTCAATTTGTCTGCCCTGAAATGTTGTTCAATGGAAACATTAGCACTTAATATTTTTCTTCTAGGGCTATTGTGTTTGCTTAGATAATAATTTTATTCCTCTCCATCCACAACAGAATAAAGAAAATTCCCAAGTGGAATCTTCTTCAGGGATGAGTGCCTTCAGTGCAGAACTTGAGTAGAGGCCCAAACACTGAGCTGCTATTTTTCTTTTCAACAGGAGAAAAATGTGTAATGTCATTGCAATATTACTTGTACTCTTCTCCCAATAATCCCTCTGCATTCCATCAAACTAATGTCTTCCAATGAAAATATATGAAGGAAAAAGGAAGGACTATTTGTAATTATTTTCATTTCTCAAGCAAGTTTATGCTTGTTCTGTCTTCATTTTACTTCCTGCATTTGAAACTGAGTTCTCCATCCTACATCATTTGAGCTCCTCAGAGTCTTTGTAGTGCTCGTCATTGCAGCTAAGTAAATAATTTTTTAAATTGCTTTTCTACAGAGAAGTAATTATGGGTCAGAAAGTTTTTTAAACTTATGTCTTAAAGAATTTTTCTGTGTATTTCAATGATTTCAGTGGGCATTAAAATTCTGGTAATCTGGGTTATGTTCACGATCAAGCCTAGACCTGCATCCCCTCTGCTTGATGTGAGCCGGGCGAATGGCACTGGTGGGTGCCAGGCTCTAGGCGGTGTTTCATTACACCACAGAGGTGATGTGTTTGCCCAAGACAGCTACAAAAGCTCCTCCACCTTGGGAGGGTTCTTTTGATCTTTGGGACATGGAGACATAATTTCCTGCTCTTCCTGATGGTTCAATGTGACCTGCAGCTGCAGCAATCAGCTGATGTTAAGGGACAACCTTATTACCCATCTTCCTAACAAAATGTACGGCACATATCATTTAAGCAGTGAACGGGCAACAAATTAAATAGTTTTACTGTTCGTGACAGAACCTTAATTAATAAAATCTGACTTCAAGTGAGCAATTCTGCCCCTAGGCACATCATTGTGATTAGATATTTAAAAGAATCATGATAATTTTTTTCATGTGTTGTTATTGTAATTACTATATTTTTGGTTCTCGAGTTTTCATTCTTGCATTCAAGAATCCCAGAGATCTGAAAACTTAGAGAAAGGAAGGATTACTGTACTGTTGTGTGATAAAGTGAAGCCTACATTGTTCTTTCTGTTTGTAACTCATTTATTCTATGCCTGTTATTGATGTTTTTAAAAGGAAGCTGAGAGTGAAATAAAAGTTGTCTGAGGACAGATAAACTGCTTCAATGAATAGGTCTCAAGATTTTTGACTTGACACTTTGGGGCAGGTCTTACAAAAAGCCTGGGGCAAGTGCGCTAAACCATTGCTACAATCATGATAGTATCATTACTCAGTCAATTTTAATTAAAACAAAATACTTGCATGAAAAGTCAGGGACTCCATAGAGATTTTAAAATACTTTTTATTTTTTAACTACATTGTAAATTGAACTTCTTTTTAACTTAATAACATAAAAACCTCATCACAGAATGACTAATTTTTGGGATTCTATTATGTTCAGTTTTTGAAGTATTTTATTTTTATGTGGAATGACAGTGAAAAGTAGTGTAATGTAGCATTGGGAGGAGTATTCTGGCTATAGTATTCTAGGCGTGGTCTAATTGCCATTACACTATGATAATCATTCTTTATTCTCAAATTTCTTAGATTAGCAATCTATTCATATTTTTCTAAAGGAAAGTCCTACACTGAAAATGAAATGGTCTGTATTCAGTGCTGGTACTTGCCATTTTTGGCCCTCTGTCCAGGCTATAGTTAACAGTGTTCCTTCTGACAGACTATGATTTGTACATAAATGTGAGAAGACCCTGGAGACTTGGAGGTGCCAATGAAATGGGTCCTATCAGATATGTTGGACAAAATTTGGCTGTAGAAATCAGGTGCATAAATAGCAGTGCTGTTGGGAGCAGGTAGCAGTGTGTGTGGCCTGTCTGAGTGGTGGTGGCAGGACTCCAGCTTGTGCTCAGGTGTCTTTTCAGGTATGGCCCCTAAACCAATGTCTGACTGACCGCTGTTGCCTTCTATGAATGTAAACCTCAGTGGTGGTGAAAGTTGCTACTAAAGTCTTAAGAATAGAAATGATGTTCTGAAATGAAGTCATGACTCTTTTAATGTTAGTGTTGAAGCCAGGCATCTGGAGCTAGAGGTTTAAGTGAAATGTGAATGCCAGGAACCTTTTTCTTGTTCATGTTGCAAGAAGCTTCGACACTGCTGTAGTAGTACCAGACATTTGAACTCTGAAATGTATCGACTTCTGCAGAATATAGACAGCTTTATTTGTCCAGGTACCTGGACATGGTAGCAAAGAGAACTGTGCTGATTTCCTCCTGATTCTGTGAGTGTGTATGCAAAGTATAATTTTTAAAATTTTTGATGCCGATTTGAAAATGTGAACTGTTTAGTGTAGCTCCAGACCAACTTGTTGAATGAAGCTCTTTATTACACAGCTGTGAGAAGTTTAAATTTAGATATGTTTCTGCACAGACTTCTAGTACGTTTACTGATCTCTCTGCTGGAGGCATGATGGAAAAGATCAGTAACACCTCTAGCCTCTGTATGCCTACATAGAATAATTGAAATGTTTTCAGTCCTTTTTGGTTACGCAAGCATTAACAGGAATCTTCCCCTCGTTGTTCCAGCCTCAGCTGCTCACCTTGAGTCCTGTGTGTAGTTTTGAGCACCACAACGTAAGAAGGATATAAAGTTATTAGAGAGAATCCAAAGGAGGGTCTCAGGAATGGTGAAGGGTCTGGAGGGGGGAGCGTTGTATGAGGAGCAGCTGAGGTCACTTGGTTTATTCAGCCTGGAGGAGTCTGGGGGGAGACCTCACTGTAGTCTGCAGATTCCACCCAGGGAGGTGGTCACAGCACCACGCCTGACAGAGTTCAGGAAACATTTGGACAATGCTCTCAGGAACATGGTGTAATTTTTGGGGCTGTGTTGTGCAGGGCGAGAAGCTGGACTCGGTGATCCTTGTGAGTCTCTTCCAAATCAGTATATTCTATGATTTGAAATAGTTACATTCATGTATCTATTATTATGTAAGTTCACCTGGTTTTAGTAGCCCATGTAAATTTTAAGTGAGTTGCCAGTTATGGTTAAACCATGACAATGGGAGACTATTTAATATTAGAATAGAGTAAATAATCTTGTTAGAGGCTTAGAAATTTTTTTGTAAATAATGAAGAATGGAGCGTTTAACGTCTCTGTTGGGAAGCATAGCCTGGTGGAGGACGACTGACAAGCAGATGGGACACAGTGGACAAAAGTGTTGGTCCCTTCATCCAGACCCATATCTTCAGTCAAGGAATTGGCAGTGCTGTCCAAAAGTAGTGTTTTTCTCCAACTGTACTGTTTAATGCAAGGTTGAGAAATATCCTTCTTGATTTGATTACTGATAAAGGAATCTATTTCTCACGTTGGTAATGGTTAGGTAGGTAGTATATAGCAGGTAGATGCTGTAGTGTGTATTTATTTCAGATGGTGCTTCACACTTTAAAACCCAGGAATTCTTACAGCACAGGTGGAAACCTAACAACACCTTATTGGTCAGAAACTGGTGGTGGGGAGGAAGGAGAAGATATCAGGGAGCTGTTATGGGAACTTCTTTAATGCAATGAATTTTTCAGGTAAAGAAGATGCTAGCTTCTTTTTTCCTCAGCTAGTAAGTGTTACCTCTACAACATGATTCAAAGTTCACAGTAGTTAAAGCAGTCTCATTGTCCTCTATAACTTTTTGGGTCACGGCAGCTGAAAAGGCACTCACTCCTTGCCCTTTAATTTGGGCACTGTGATTTCATGGGGGCTTCCTGTTCCTCTGAGGTGACTGCTCTGAGTTGACTTTGTTCAAAATTGATTACAGAAACAACTTGGGGTTGTCAGTGCTTTTAGTGTGCTTTTCAGTGCCTATTAAGTGATCGTCAGGCTTTTTATAGGCAGTCTGTGAACTTTAAAAATATAAAATGCTTACATTCAGGATGATGAATCGGGATTTTACTAGACTACTCTTATTGACTAAATGTCTTTAGTATTTATGCAGTATTTCACACTTTTGAAGTGTTATACTAACATTAATTAATTTTCAAAACACCCCTGCACTGTACTGTACATGAGAAACTTAGTGTCTAAATACTCATCGGCAGTACTGAGAATGTCTCCACAAAGCTACAAAAAATGACAGAATAAAGATGTTATAAATTAAAGACCTGTTTAATGTAATTTGCTAACTCTAACTTGTTCATAAAGAACGGTAGATGGCTGTGCTTGCTGTTAAGACTCTTGGCTCTCCTGGGCATAATGGGACAGTAAATATGCAAGAAACAATTCTATGTTTCTTTGCTTCCTTCCCCCTAATTTAGCTGATTGGTTCCTGCATAAATATATTTAATGTGTTTGTGGAGCCTAGAGAGGGATGTTGTAAGGTGTGAAGTTCATACATACATTAAAAAACCATAAAACAACAATGTGCTTAATGATAAATCTGTTGATGTAATTGGGGAAAAACAGAAGGTGCGTATTCACAACAGTTCACAGTCAGATGTAAAAATTTTCAGACGGGCTTATAAGAGCAAGATTTCAGAACTTGCTATGAAGAAATTCTTAGTCAGACTGTTAAGAAGTGACATAGTCCAAAGAAGGCAGATTGTTTGAAATTTTGATCACTTGCTTAATAGAGTGTTTAAGTTCCTAAGACTGAATGCTGCCTTTTAAATTAACACTTGGTCAGAGAGGGAAGAACCTCTAGCACTCAGTCCAACTGTCAACAAGGAAAAAAATTTCCTGTAAATTGATTAATTTCAGAATTATTGTGGCATTTAAAAGTAAGCGAATTGGAAAAAAAAAGTCCCAAGCATTTATCGGATGGAATTGTTGTTTCTGACAAGGACCATCATATATTTGGGCAATTTATTTGGTTTGTATTGAAATTTCATTTCTTTAACACAGGGAAGTAATTGTATTATTTATTGTGTAACATTTTTTCCTGCAATGTGGTTTAGTAATCCTACATTCTTAAATGGAAATGGGAGAATATAGAAGACAAGAGAAAAAAAGCTGGAGGAGAGGGAAACATCTTCTAACCTGATTTAGAAGTGAAGAAATGTTGAAAGATTTGACCAGAGCAGAGTAAGTCTGAAGTTCTTGTGGCAGAAAGATACTTGAGGCTCAGAAACTGTAGTTCTTGGAATTATAGTGTGTAAAGCCAGTTTGCCATTATAGTATTGAATGGTTTTGTGTGAAAGCATCACTTACAAGAAGAAAATTTACTGAATGTTAGATTCCTGCTGCTGCTGTAATTTTCTTCCTTTAGTTTATCTTTGTTTGGCTAGATGAGTCTTAAAAAGGAAAATTAGCCAATAAAGCATCAGTCATGTAGAAATAATTCTTTACAGGAATATTTGTCTTTGAATGCCTGAGTTTTTATTTATACTAACTACTTTACCCCATGAGCTAAAGAGCTTCCAGATAGCTAATCGTTTGGATTTGTCTCCTGAACACTATTTTCTAGTGGCTGATAAGTTATTGTACCTTTTCCCAGAAGTCATGGAATTACAGAATCCTTTAGGTTGGAAAAGATCTCTAAGATCGTGGAGTCCAAGATCACCACTAAAACATGTCTCTAAGTACCACATCTACATGGAAATTGGATCTACGATATTGGTGAATATTTTAGTTTGGATTAAAAAAGAAATAATCCCCAGCAGATGAATATAAGTTATTTTTCTGTGAAACAAGATATGATTTACTCTTAGAAAGAAGTTGGCAGCTTAGACAGTGTTAATGGCAAAACAAGGAGGTGTGAGTTCGCATTGTAGTAGCTCAGTGAATTTTGAAGTTCAAGAGAGGTCTTCTGTCATCTGACTAACCACGCTTCCAAAAGGGCCAAGTGACTGCTTAAAAAGAAACCACGTCACTTCATTGAGGGTGTTGAAAAGTAGTGTTCTGTGTCTTTATGATTCTGCCTATTACGTTGGTTTTACTACTACTGGCCCTGCAGAACAGGTACAGTCATGGGTGGCTGAGCTGGTTCATACATCACCTAGAGAATTGCTAATGAAGTTTCAGCTGCCAAATTCTGCTTGCAAATTAGGAGCATAGAACAGTTTCACCTTGTTTATGTGGCTGTTTAATATTCTGCTTTGCCTTCTAATTTCTAATGAATCTACTTGCTGCTCCAAAGCCTTACTCTTGTTTTTATGTTTGACTCAAACTGTTGGCCTGTACATTAACTTTCAGTGTTACTGTTTTGGGCACAGTAGATGTACTCCTGTGCATGTCTTGTTGGGATCTGTAATGTTTAACATTGCATTATATAAATGTCACTGCAATTGTAATTAGTCCACCAAACTTTTACTCCTAAATCAAGGCCATATAAGCTTCAAAGGAGAACAGTTGTGTTTGCAGAATCCTGGCTGATTTTGTAGAGGTAACAGTTGGAGGTAGGTAGCTTCTTTTTATGAGCACGTTTGATCTGGATTAGAAGGCTATAAACCTAGAACCAGGCAGTCGTTTTCACAGTTGCTTTTCCAGGAGGAAGTGCTCTTTCATTTCTGGTGAAATGGCACAGCATTACAGAATTGTGACAGATGAGGGAATATATCTATGTCCAATTATGAATTTCTCTGTTTTATGAATGGGAGCTATGACTGCAGACATCAGTGTGGATTAGAACTTCCATTTTGTAGCAGAAAACATGCCATGCCTGAAGACTTGGAAAAGGGTGTTTTCATTGATAAGTAGCTGTAAGTTTGTAGAACATGGATTGCTCAAGGCAATGATTAGTTTTTTACCTAATTTCTGTCCCTATTGTTATCCAACATGGGAAAACCTAAAGAAGGGCAAGAATAGAGAAAGGTACGTTAGACTGCTTTTAACACAGGTATTCTAGGACTGGAATCCTGTGACTTCAAGACAGAAATAAGGGCAGACAGAAACTGGCTTCTCTGAATTCTGCTTCTAGCTAAGAGCCTTGCAGTTGCTTGTCGTCTTTCATTCTCTCAAATTAATCATGAGTTTGATGAAGAAAATGGATGAAGTCTGAGTTGTTATTTCTGTGGTCAGGGATGGTATTGCACTGCTCAAGAAAGACAGTGGGAATGAAGCAGTGGCTGGAGTTTGCCCTACTCTAGCCTGATGGGAGCACTCCAGATTCATTGCTTCTGTGCTGTTCTCTAAAAACAAGATGCTCCATTGGAAAGACTGTAACAGAATCTTTTACCACTTTCCCTTCCTTGCCTCAGCTAATGAAATGAGAACTGAAGTAGTGCTCAGTAGGTCTTTGTTCAGAAGAGCTAAAAGCACCTGGGTTTAGGAAATCAGTTGCAATGCAATAAAGGATTTCACTTTTATATGAGGAGCTTCGTTATTAATCGTAATAAACTCTACAATATGAAGCTTTGCACCGTCTTCCTCACTGTAAATCCTCACTTGAGCTAAGAAAGGTTCAAATGTTATTACTGGTAAGTACATTGTTCTTTCTGAGTTGTTGCAGCTTCTCTACTGGACTGTTTCTGGCTATATTCAAAGAACAGTTGTTCGTTTAAACAAGGGTTTTTTGTATCAATGCTAAGTAGACAAGACACTGAAATGGCCATGAAATACGTACCAAAAAATACTTTTACAAAATTGTGTTTAGAGAGAGATATTTCCGTATTTGTGAGAGTATCAGAAGGGATGGAGAGACATGCCAGTATTTGAATATTTATTTGAATAATGTTATTTATTTTTCCTATAAAATCACTCTCCTAAAGCCAAGGAGTAATTTGTGTACATCAACACTAGATATGAATTTGCTTTGTCTTCTTTCCCGTCATGGATATCTGGGGGTATATATTTAGACCTAATATGAATGGCAGAGATGAAAAGGGCTTTGCACTTACAAGTTCATTTGTATAGGAGTTTTTACATCACAACAATGAAGTTTTATTTCTCCCAATTGAAAAAAAAAAACCTCCAAGAATCTGTGCTTATAATTTTCTAGTGGCAAAAACCACAGAAACCTGGGACTAAAAAGCATCATTATAATTAATTGAAAAGGTTTTCTGTAAAAGCTAGTGGCACTGATTTGCATAAATTCTTATTAAGGTGAATAATATATTTTCTTCAAGATCCATTAAAGAAGCTTTAATCTGTTGAGCTTGAAAAACATCACCATGAAACTTCAGTTTAAAAGTAATTACACAGCATATATTTAAGTTCTGAAAAATTACAAAAACGTATCTAAGAGACATCAACATCCTTCAGAGAGCAAGAAGCCATGTAGTAAATACCGAGAGGAAGGGTGAATTGTAGTTCCTGGCTGTAAGTTAATTCCACAAAGGCAAAACATGCCTGGTGGGAATGAAGCCCCGTGGGGTATCATATCAGAGTGAGATATCTGCAAACTAGTTTTGTGCTGTTTTGATGAAAAGAACATAATAAACTGCAGATATGCTACAGTATACAGAAGTACAGTACAGTACAGAATCAGTACTTACCACCTCTACCTTATGTGGTGAATACCCTGCTCCAGGTTTGGCTGGTTTTTTGTTTGGGTTTTTTTTTTTTTTGTTTTTTCTCCTTGTTTTTTGAACAGTTAAGCTGGCATTAAAACATTTACCAACGTATGCAACCTAAACATTTGTGTATATTTCTATCCTGTTTTAGGTTTTGGGATTAATTCAGTTGCACTCTTTCAAATCACAGGTGCTAACTGGTTAGATGCATTGTCTTTAGCTTGTGTTTAATTATCAACTTTCCATTCTGAGTTAATCCGTTTGATGTTAAGAGCTATGTGGAATTCAGTTTGGAGCAAACATTACCTTTTTTTAGTAATCTTTTGGATGCCAGGAAAAGGTGGAGTTTCAGGAACTCAGGCAGTCTGCTGTTCATGGCAATACTTTCCTTTCTTTAAGGCCATAATGAAAAGAGCACTTTAAAAAAAGTTGCTCACCTACTACTACTACTAATTCAGTTTTATTAATTGATTTTTATTATTTCTGAAAGGTCCACTGTATCCCTTCCTTGGCATTTAGTAAGAAGTCATGTAGAAGCCAAATTGAAAATTTTAAATGCTAGCGCTGAACTATCTAAAAAAGCAGTTCCTCAGTTGGAGTGTATGTATATACACACTTGTATAATTTATTGCACACTGTTCAAGGTGGTAATTGACCTGGCTGGTACTGGTACTGTTGGAATTGGTACCTGCCAACCTTTATTACGGTACCTGTTCAAAGACAAAATCATCACAATTTTGTCCTATCCTAGTACATTTTGCTTGCTTGCTTTCTTTTGTTTGATGGCTTTTCTTTACAGTCTGAAATGCAGACGTGGGCCATGTATTTTAGAGTGGATGAAGATGACTGCAATTAGGAAGTTCTAAAAACTTCCTTCTCTTTATTTGGGTCAATTTGACACTTGTTGTCTTTGAGAGAGACCTTTTATGGTAGATAGCAGAAAGAAAACAGAGCAGTAAGTATAGCTTTTATGTGTGATAACAAGTTTGGCACATCTTTCTTCCTGTTCATCATTTGGCATAACTTTTTTTCCTTGTGAATTTCTCTTATTTGAGAGATTTCAGCTGCAAAGGTTGAAATAGGATACTCTCTTTTCCTGGACTATGAAAACTCCCTTAATTAAAAAATACCAAAAAGTTTGAAGTTTCTGAATGAAAATGTAATTCATGATTACTTTTGGGGCTCTGAAGCCCAGAATGAGAAAATGATTGCATGTTTCTTTAGTAGCAGGGTGTGCTTAAGACTACTCTCAATGCCAGTTATTTTTGAATGTTCAATTATTAATTTGTTTTTCATCTCCCCACATCATTTTGGTGTTCCTGATAGTATGAGTTAGCTGTTGCAGCTTCTTTTTGTGACCCAGGAGAAGAAAGGGAAAAAAGAGTTTATTATTAAAAAACACCAAACCCCAAACAACCAAAAAACAAATCCAAAAGACCCCAAACCCCCAGTATGGTAGCCTGAATTACTTTCTATGTTTTGTGATAATTGTCACCATTATTTCTTGTTTTATTATGTTGGACAGTTCATGTATTTCTTTTGGCAAGGTGTATGGTGTAAGGGCATTTGGGTTCTTTATTCTACTATTGCAATTAAACCGCACCCAAAACATTGCCGGACTCATCTGTAGAGGAATATACATATGAAAATATCTCCAGATAAACTCTGTTGTGTTGTTTTTTCCCCGCTGCTTCAATTCTTGATGATTTTACATCACATTTAAAGAGCTAGAATGCAAAGGCTAACTGGTGTATGCTAAGATTCAATTGAACAGTTCCTTTAAATATTATAGGAGGTCTGTAAGTGATGGGTGGCCCAAAACCCGAAGTCACCATTCTATTCAAATAAACACACAAAGAAAGTATGTGCAAGACCTTTAACTCTTACAGGAGCTTGGCTGTTTGCCATGCTTCTGACTTAATGGAATGACTGATTTCAGGGTTGCCTGGGGCCATAACCACAAATAAGCATATGTATCTCTGAGGTCATTGAAACCAATTTTATTATTTTCAGAGTTACTGGAAATAAGTCACCTGGCTTGATTTATATGTAAAATTGCAGAATATCAGCCTACAGGAGGGCTCTTTAATTAAAAACTTTCACCTGTTTTGTTGGCCTGTAATATTAAATTAACAGCCACTTGTGTCACTAGAAATACTGTTTCATTTTTCGTGGAAGCTGATGTTAAGCATTCACTGTAAGGCTGGGATTTAAGTTGAATGTCTTCATTGAAATAAGTGAAATAAGGCTCATATTCAGCACTGCTGCAGTTCCCAGTGAGACTGCTGCCGGGGTGGGACTTCCATCCCCAGCGAGTTTGAAAACTTGATGGTGAACTTGTAGGTTTCCTGTGCTCTCCCAGTGCCTCTTAGGAGCCAGAGGCTACCTCTGTCCCACAGCGATTTCTACATGCTTTTGTCCTAAAAGTCTGGGATGGAGAAGGAACTACAGGAGGCGGTGAAGTTGATTTGAATGGGGTGCTTATGGCTGATTACATGCATCATCCAGGTATTTTTTTCTAAAATAGTTGGATAGCAGTATCCTACTGTCTCAGTATTTCTTCGGATTTCCTTAAAAGAACACGGCAGCCTACACTGAAATCTTCCTATGCCTTTGCTGCCACATTGTCTTAGTGGATGGGACGTATGGGTTGCATAGCTGTAATTATTTATTGGCTATGTCATAATTAATTTCTCACTGTCTTCCTGTGTACCACAGCATGTGAGGAACCTGGGAAATTTATGATGCATACACAGCACTGTATTATTACAAACAACTAATTTCCCGTGGTAAGAAATGAATCTTGAATTCTTGATTACTTTGTAGCAAGATCAATGTAGGGCCCCAGAAAGAGAAGCAAGTCTCCTGGAGCAGAAACTGCTTATTTCTTATGCTATTCTAGGTTGATTTTATTATGCAGGAATAAATACATCCTGGTGTTTTATATGCCCTAGCAAACTATAATTTTCTTCATTAAACTTTCAGTGGCTTACAATGCCTTGGGAGACAGTAAATAGGGACACTGAACTCTGAAGAGGTAACCTTCCCCTAGCTTTGTAGGCAATAGGTAATTGCTTAGTTTATGTAAAGATTCAAACAGACTGTTGCTCTTTGGATTAAAAAAAGGTATCTCATTGCTCTTTCTTAAATGATACATAAAACACGTGTTTTATATATCATCATATGCCATATTATCATCATTGTATATCATATCATATGTCTTCATGCCCTAGCAGAAAAGCTCTCAGTTCAAGCTCAGACATGTGAACTTGAACCTACTTCTCTCTAAGGTGAATTTCTGTATTTCTCATATTCTCACATATGGATAGAAGATACTTGAAGAGAATAGGTTTGCCTTGTCAACAAATACAACAACACAGTACCCACTATTTTTCTTATTTTTGAAGTCTGAAAGTGCTGACTGACCTCTCCCAGGCAGCCTGTTCTGATTCATTTGGGTCACCTTCACTGCACCAAGTTGCATGTTTTTTTTTCATAATATACCTGTGGGTTTTTCCCTGCGTTTGATGTTTCTTTTTATTGTGATCTCAAGCAGTCCTCCTTCTTTGGCAAGAGGAGCAAAATTATTGCTGTTCTTTAGCAGTGCTGGAATTTTGAAAGATTACTTACAATTTCTGTTGTGATATTTCATAATTGTGCTCTCACAGACCATTTTGTTTTTGATGAAGACTACTGAACGAAGCAAACTACTTACTTTTTTAAAGCTTTCATAAACCTTTGTGTGTGATCAGCTTTCCTCTATAGGTCTCTCTAGGCAGAACTTACAGCTGTCATCGTCTAAAGGCCAGTGTTATGAAATACCATAACCTTTTGTGGCACTTTGGTTTCTCATCTGCCAGGAAAAAATGCAGTCCTCTGTTGTGCTGCTGTCAAGGGTGGTTGTACTTAAATGTTACAGTAGGGAAGTTAAGCCTAGCAGTTAAATATTGGTTTGATCTTCCAGGAGATCTTCAGAATGTCATTTATAGGATACTACTTTGGAAAGTTAAAAAAACCCCAAAAACCCCAAAGCACAGAAGTCACTAGGGAAGAAGAGTGCAAGCACGTGGATAGCATAGAACTGGAGATATTTGTAAATCTGGCATGTTTCAGTTCAAAGCGCACTGCTTTTGTAGTTCAGCTTGACTTGACTTAGCTCTAGTTTTATTGTCAAGGAAGGTTGATCAGTTATGTGATTCAGGTGATGGCTTCAGTTTACCTGAATTGCTGCCTGAGATCCTTTTTGCTAACTGCCTGCCTCCTGACAGCTGTTCTAAAACACAGAAAGGAATGGGGTTTGGTTGTTTTGTTTTTATGCTTGGAAGTTTAAAAAGTGTACAGAAAGGCTATAAAACCTTATGCCAATTGCAGCTGATTGTAAAACCTGCTGGTTTCAGTGACATAAAGTGGAGGTTATTCCAATACCAATGTGAATTAAAGCTAATGTAGCAGAAATCAGGATTTGATCCTGTGTGTTCTGATCATATAATTCAACTAATTTGTAATTTCCTACCTTTTTAGCTCAGTCTTTGACTTTGCACAGTAAAATCCTCGAGAATATGCTTGATACAAACTTGCATATAATGGTAACAGTAAAGCACTTTTTTTCCGAGAATAACTGTGATTAGTCCTCTTGATGTCACTCCCACTGTTGCCTACTAACTGGGTGCTCTAACCAAGCAATTAAGAGAAAATTAAATTTATTTTAAAGACTGCTATGGTTTCAATTTCTAGTGTTTCATGATAGCTATGGCATGCCACAAAACTTGGTTTACTCTTGTGAATCCTGTGAATCCCTGCATCTCTATAAACTATTGAGGCACAAAGGTGAAATAAATCAGTGGAAGTAATTTCAGCCTTTTTCAGTAGGATTCACACTTTCCAAATGAGTGGGTGCTCTGTTAAAGTACATTTATGAAGGGCATCCCACAGTGCCCTCTATAAAGAGATAGAAGAGCAGAAAAGGCATAGTTCACTCACAGAACCATAGAATCAGGTTGAAAAAGATCTCCAAGATCATCAAGTCCAACCTTTGATGAAATACCACCATGCCCACTAAACCTTAGCACAGAGTGCCACATCTCCTTACTTTTTTAATACTTCCAAGGATGGTGACTCCACCACTTTCCAGGGTAGCCTGGTCCAGGACTATGCTGAGCAGTCTTTCTGTTCACTAGAAGTCATTACACATCTTTGTGTGAACAAATATTGTTTTTAATTATCTGGGTTGTTTTACTTTTTGGGAAAATTTAGTTTCCATAAAAATTGGTTTTGACATAAGTTTGTAGCAAGTTCCATTTTTTTCCCTGTTAAAAATATTAAATTTTTAAAAATGCTTAAGAATTTGTCTGACATGTCTATGGCAAAGATTGAAGATAAAATCTAACTCTGTCACAAATGCTTTTTAGCCAGATTTTAGGCCCTCTATATATTATGTAGGAATTTTGATTAATAGGCATCTGAGAAGGAAAAGTGCTTCACTGTTTTTTAATTTGGAATCCTCTGAGAAGGTACTTAAAATATTTTGGGTTGATTCACTGGTAAGTAAACTATCATCACAGAGAAATGTAAGCCTCAACTGTATGTTAACATTTCTTGCTGCTTTTTCCATCAAGTTAAGCTTGCTTTGCTTTTTGTGTTTCCTCAGGACTGTTTCACTGAAATGGCAGTACATCATTTGGTTCATGATAGCCTGGCTGGGCTTTATAGCTGATGTGGAATAAATTTTTGTAATCCTTAGGGAGGATTCCCTTGCCCTCATTATTATTTAGTATCTGCCTTTAAATGGGACTATGACCACAATCAGCATATCAGGCAAGGAAGATAGTAATGATTTGAAAGACAAGTGGTATCTGTTTGATTTCTTAGACCAGACTGATTTCAGGAAAGAAAAATTTTAAGCAGAAGTTACTGTCTTGAAAATGGTACCTTTTGTAGTGTGTTAATACATTTGTGGGCAACCTTTCATATACATAATTGGGCAACTTGTGAGGCCAGTTATACTAAAAATGGACAATACCACAAGAAAAAATATGCAATAGTTCTAGTTTCTTGCCATATAAAATAATCTTCTAAAGCCTCAGCGTCAATATTTGTAAGATACCAAAACAGGCTTAACCTAAATAGAAAATGCTTATTCTGTACAGTATTATTAAAAAAACCCCAACCAAACCCAAGCAACCCACCCCGCAAGTCTGCTAACATGATATCCTTTGGGTAGGAAAAGTGATGCAGGGTGTGCAGTTGATGCGTGTCAGAACATTAGTTTTATGCATTTATGTATCTTGCAGTGGGGCTGGAGGGCGGGAAGAGGAGACTTCTTGGAGACAGGAGAATTTTGGGCGAGTACATGTCTGATGGTTTGTAGTGTGGCGCAGTCTGTACTTGCAGTTCTGTGGAGAATTCGAGCCAAGGTGAGTCTGACTGTTCTCTGAGTCACTTGATACTTATGGTGAATAACATGAATGTGACAAGTGATAGCTGGGTTTTTTTGTGATTGGGTTTTTTCTCCCTCTCCCCCAATATGGATATTTCTTCAACATGAGTTCTAAAGAAGGTTAAATTGACATCTGTGGGTATGCATGCACCAAATTGTTTTCACTGATTGGATTTCGAATAATACTTTTCAGTTAAACCAGTAAAACTAAGTGTAGACCAGCTCTTGTTAATAAAGGGTTGTTTTGCTGCTGAAATAAAAGACTTGAAGAAAGAAACTTATGCACAAAAACCCTGTTGCATTTCTTTATCCATTGTCCCATAAAAAAAATAAAAAAAGGAGAATGTCTGTATGTTGTGTTGTGGTTCAGTGGTTTTTCCTCTACTCATTATTTCTATATTTGTATGTGTACATGTTCCTTGTTATTCTCTTCAGTGCTTCTCTAAAAATAAAAGTCAAAATCAGAGTGTTACCTAAAAATTCTTTCAGGCTTTAGATTTAGAGTGCGCAAGAGTCATGGGCTTAGGCATAATTCTGCTTGAACTTTCTGAAAATTCACTAAATGTGGGGGAAAAAAAAAGTAATTTTTCCAAAATTAAATTGCTGAACTTCTTTTTCTCTATAGTCTGCCACATACTTTAAAAAAACCAGAGAAATGAATAGTCATGGAACTGATGTACAGCTGATAAACTCTACTGTATTGCGCTACAATATGTGTGCCTCCATTTTCAGAAAATGGCTTAAAATGTGTGTGTCTTGGAAAGGCTTTATGTATATTCAGAAGGTGACCTGTCAAAAAAAGTACTTTAATATCCATAGTATTAATTTGGACAAGAAAAATCAATGCTTCTGTTCTAATTACTATATTCTCAAGCCTTTAAATACCTGTCCTTGTACTATTACGAGTTGCTGTACAATGAAGTGGCAAAAATTATTTATGTTTAATTTTTTCAGCAGGAAGTGGGGAAGAGAAATAATGTAGTGCCATATTCTGTTGCAGAACAGTAAATCTAATAAGGGTTGCTGGGCCCACTTTTATAATCTAAAATAGATTTGAAAAGGGCAACAAAGGTTCCAACTATGAATTCTAACCATGTATCAGAAGCTGGTATTACATACATATATAAAATAAAGAAATTGTGAGTTTTGCCAGGCAGTCGTTTGGCACAGAAGAATGCTTTAAAGAGCAACTTCAAATGTGTATTTGAAGGAATATTTATCAGGTAAATGCAAAATATTTTGAAGTTTGAAAAGAGCAGAATTAGCAATTTTGTGTTCCTTGATGTAGTCAGGAATGAAGCTAGTTTATAAAATTGCTGTGAGAATAGCAGAAAGCATTTCCAATTTTGGAATGAAAGTATCTTTTCACAGACCTATGGTACATGCTGTGGTGAAGAAACTCAGGGAGCAGAGACTAGGACAAGAGCTGTTCTTCTCCTTATGCTGTTATCACCTTCCACTTAAGAGGACACTGATCATATCCCACTGTTCAGCATATGAAAACATTAATGACTTCTTTAATTTCCCTCCAGTTTGGTTTTTCTTTTCTAGTCTATGCATGAATAATCAAATAATACTGTGTCAGGCAGTTGGAATTAATTCGGGTTTCAAATTTCATATAGTCCATCTTTTCGTGTTTGTTATGTCAGGCTAAATTTAAACTTAAGGGAGTGAGGTGCATTTAGGGTTAATATTAAAGCCATATTCTTTCCCCATGTGAGGACATACTTAGAAGTCGAGAGCCTTATACAATGGAGAAAGAGTTCAAAACCTTTACAGTTAGCTTTTGAAACATTTATGTTCTGGGTAGAAGAAGAGTTTTAAGGCCATCTCGAGCTTCTTGTAACCAAAATGTTTTGAACTTTTATGTACTTAAAGTTTTCAAAGCTGTCTTAGTCAATAAGAAAATCAATACATGCAGCATACTTTAGTGTAGTTAAAGCAATTCCTAATGTAAGCGTTATGTGTAAGCATTTCTGCCACTTCCTTCTTTCACGTAACATCCTGCATCTTTAGTTGCAAAGTTATAAAGTCTAGAAGCACGGAGCTGATGGGCTGCTGGATCATAGCCAGTTACTGGCAGACAAAGTCAAACCACAGCTGATAAAGTCATTGATGGAAATAAACAAGGAACAAGTTATTGCTTATTTTAAAAGATCGATTTCTTTAAAAGACGTTGTGCAGTATAGAAAAATCTTAGAAAGTTTGTGTGTCTTTATACTGTCATATAAGACCATAACCTTCTCTATGATTTTACTGTTTTGTTTTCTTTAGTTTTTTTGTCTTTTGTCTTTATTGTTGACAGTGGTTGCAGTCATCTGAGGGTATAGTTACAGTTGTCCCACTCTTCCATCTTTCTACTCTGTTTATATCTAATTCAGGAAAGTCTCATCCAAGAAAGTTTTATGACTGAAAAACTGTTTACAGACCTCTTACTTGTACCTCCCATTTGTTCTGGTACTAAAATGCAGTTGGCTATAGAATTGCTGTCATAGTCCCAAATATAGAATTAATATTATCATTTTTTAACATATTTTCCAGAGATTCTGTACTGATTCTGTATAGAGTTAATACCTTTCACTAGTAATTACATAAGATAGGAAAATTATATTAAAACTATGTGTTGTCTTCAGTGTTCGAGCCCCAAGTTCAGATATTTCTATACAGTTAGAAAAGGATCATGTTATTGGCAGCAATTAACTAGACACAAAGTTCTAGTAAGCTAATTTCCCTTTCATGATGTTATGTTTTCCTTTAATTAGTTTAAAATATGACTTAAACCTAGGTGTTTCCATCAGTCTGCTTGGTATGTATAGACCCCTTCTCAGAGCCAGCTAGCAACTCAGGATCCTATATATCACTTAGCTAGTTGTTGCCAAGTATTTCCTTTCTGAAAACAGCTGAATTATTAGATTTTCCTTAGAGATTCACCTAAGAACAAATTTTCTTAGGAGAAAATGAAAGCTGCAACTTGAAACTCAGAGGATGCACAGATTTTGGTCTCCTGCAGATGTCCCTAGTTGATATACAATGTAGAGGTTTGTGGTTTGGGGGTATTTTTGTGGTGTTGTTTTCTTGAGGGGGGTGGGTTTTTGTTGTTTGTGTTTTGGGGCTTTTTTCTGTTTTTTGCTGGTTTTGTGTGGGGTTGTTTTTTTTTACTTTTTTTGAGGGATTTTGATTGGGTTTTTTTTTGAAGTGGCATGGGTAAAACTTTACTGTCTGGTGGATTTGGAGCTAAATTCCACTTTCACGACTCTTGAGAATGATGAACTTTAATACACAGCGTGTCAGACATAATTGCCACCAGAATTCTACCAGAATGGCAAATAGTTCCCTTGAGTCTATAATTAAACATTTAGATGAATGTGTTTTCATGTACTTATGCTTATTACTTTAAGCATCTCTGCATACGAAATAGTATTTTCTGATTTTTACTTTATCCTGTCAATACAGACAATGTATGTATATATATTATAGTCTGTAGGCAAGTATGAGAACTTTCTAAAGTATGACAAGCTCTACTTCCCTGCTTTCTGACCACCACCTGCCTAGCAGAGATAGCCTGGGAGTCATCTGGAGGATTTTCTTCGCTGCTGTGTGTTTTGGGGATGCGAAGCTGTTTATACTCAAAAAAGTAGGCTCTTGGCTGTGTTTTCAGTCTTGTTGTCTATATAAGTAACATAGAGTCCTAAAAGCATCCTGAGGGTATCTCATTAAGATCCTCTGTAAAAATACTCTAGGGTGTTTTGCCATTGCTATTCAAGAAAAAAGTACTAAATTAATACTATTTAAAAATTACTTTGAGGAAAAACAACAATGAATCTCCATGTTCAACCTTGCCAGTCCATCACTAACTATCTGTTTTATGTGAGAGATGTCTGGTCAATGGCTTCCTGCATGCACAGTTGGGAATTCTCTTTTTCCTTTAAAATACGTTGTCTACTTCAAATGCTGATGTTAATTTTAAGCATATGGGGACCATTAGCAATATTGAAGCTGGATATAAGGCTTAACTTGTTAAATCACTTTAGAATGTTGCATCTGTTTTTTTACCATAGTGTTAACACCTGGATCAGTTTAGCACCAGCACATAAGTTTAGGACATATATAGCTGTTAATTTTGAAAACATCTGGGATTTTTTTGTGTGCGTATGCATGCATATGTGCATGTGTGAATGGCTGGATCTCTGGCATTTTTAAGTTTGATGAATAAAAGCTTGGTGAGCCGTGCTCAAGGTGTGTACTGACCTGTGGCAAGTAAGTGATTTATGGCAGGAGGCAGAGGCATTGTTTCAGGGGGATTAGAAATGATGGTTTTGTCTTTACAATTTTTTTGCCTTTTTTCAGCTTTCCGTTTCTGAGGAACTGGTACCTGAATCTAATTCCTTCCCCTCCCACCCCCATGTCCATTTGTTGTATACTGAATAAGATAGCCCATTCTCCTGGAATGTGTAAAATGGGCAGGCATTGCAAATTGAAGAAAGCAAGCTCCCTGCCTGACTGTGCAGTCCTTTTCAGAGGCTGCTTGGAAGTAAAATGCCAATTGTGTTGGAATTTTTAGAAATGACTTTCTCAGGTGACCTGCTGCCTTTTAGTGAGAGCAGAGTTTGCAACTCTGGCGGAGAATGATGAGTGCAGTTGTAGAGCTTCTCTTATGCCCATTAGCAAAATTGGACTAATTTGCAGGACGTAACCTTAAGGTAAACCGTGAGTGAAGCAGGAGGCAAGGCTAATAAGGCATTTTGTAATTTCCTTTATCCTAGAGTCTTTTCCAGAGTCAGCAATTAATATCATTTTCTATCTGTGGAGAGTGAGGGTGGCTGGTAGCACAGGAGGCTATACTGGAGACAAGCTGGCATTGCTACGAGGCTGTGAGGAGGTGTTGCTTTCAGAATTGCTGCTGGAACTGGAGACTAAGCAGGGTTAACAGCTTGCTTATTTAGTAACTAGAGAAAAACCAGCGCATTGCCACAGCCAGGAGCCAGGGCAGCCCAAGCCCTGGGCATTGGGCACTTTCCAAGGGACAAAGACAGGATCTGGTTCCGGCTCAGCCAGACCCTTGTCAGGGTAGGGCCTGGGGAGCTGAGGACAGGCTCTGCTGAGGTGTCACTAGGACAGGGGCTGATGGCCTTGGGGGACTCCCATGGGGTCCAGGGCCCTGGGCAACATCAGGAGCTTTGGGGACCTGGCATGAGTCCTGGGTCTGTGGGTGGGGTGTGGGAACCTCGGGAGGGGGGCCAGGCTATCAAGGTTCATTAGTGCCCTTGGGGCCCTGACACACGCAATTTAGTGGGATTTATTTTTGTTCTTCAATTTTGTTAAATACAGAGCTTGTATTTCTTTCTCCTCCACGGAGATAAACTTTTCAGTTCATGTTTCCCTTGCTGGTGCGGTTGGGCGGGCAGGAGAGGGAGGGATGCAGGTGGGCACAGCCTGGCCAGGTGTGCCCGGGCTGGACTCAGCCCCCCCGACTGCTTCTGTCTGACCTCAGTCTTTGTGTGACTGAGCCTTTGTTCACTTTATTGAGACCAAAATGCCACGAACTGCCTGGCTATGGTATCTCAGGTGCTCATATTCCTGCTTCCTCCTGCACAGTCAAGTCTAATGTTGGCCAAGTGTATTTTTTCTTACGTGTATAATGCAAAACAGAGTAGTTGTTGAACAGCTTGTTTGCTGTAGGACCTCTGACTTTGCCGTTGTATCAGACTTTTCTAATACCTCAAAGCATTAGCTAGACTTTTTCCATCTTATAAATATTTAATAAAAAATAACCATACCGAAAGAAATTTTAACTTTATTTAAAATTTTGTTTTATAGAAAATACAGCATTTGACCTGACTAAACACTGAGTAAGCTGGAACTGTCAGCATCTGTATTTTTCATGTTGACTGGCAGGTGCTAGAATTTGTTGCATTTACATGAGTAAGAGACTAGGAGTATTTTAGAACTGCCTGCTGAAATCTGTACCCAAATACAGTTTGATCAGTACTGTATCTTCAGGGCTTCATTTTGATTTTTTGTTGTGTGTGGGGTTTTTTTTTTTTTTTTTTTTTTCTGTTTCCTTGTTTTAATTTTTAGTATGGACATGTCGAAACAGAGAAGGATCAAGGATGCATCAAATCTGTTGCGAAAGCTGTGAATAAGATTTGACTGAATTAATGCTTTTGGAATGTACACTACGTTTCTTTATGATACAAACAGTTTACTTTTGGTGGGGAAGAGTTCAATATGAGTATCTACTGCATGAAATCTATCAGTTTAGAGAGAGGGCAAAAAGATACTAAAAGCTACCATTTCCTGGGAACAACCTGTGAACTTTCTGGACTCTTTGTAGCAGAATGCTCTGCCTCAGGGGAGCGTGGTTGTGCCGGCAATGTTGTTGCCACTTACTTTCTTATTATTTCCCCAAGAACAAATGCTTTTGCAGTTCAAGGTTTCAGCTCTAAATCCTGACATCTGATAGCCATTCTTAGCCTTTGGGAGCCTGTAGTCTAATATATTATGTTTTTCTCACAGAAAGGACTCTTTCTTGCCTGACACCTGCTTTATTTTTGCGGAATTCCAAAGTTTCCGATAGTGGTTCTGGGAGTTATGCTACAAACGGAAATCACAAGCAGAGGAATTGTGTTTCAAGAAAGGACTACACGGAAGGACATGATAAATAATGTGAAAACAAAGATCTTGTTTTTTTCCAGTGTTCTTTTGCGACTCGCCTAAAATGACAAACATGCGTGTGGGGTTGGGAAAACAAATACAGGCAACCTGATCCACTGCATAAGCAGAAGTCAAAATTTTCAAATATTCTAAAAAGCATCATCAGATCTTTAAAGGATTTAAGCTGACCTCTCTATAACCTCTGTGTGCTCAGAGACAAAAGGACGTGCTGAGAGGAAGCGTGTCTGAAAGCATTACAGCAGGATGCTCTGGACAATGGAAATGCTGAGCTGTGTGGTATTTGGACTATTTGCATGGAGATTCTGTGCTGCAGTATATCAGTTTTGAGCATTTTTCTTCCCAGAACAAGACAACATTCCTCAAATGAATACCATAAAAAAAAAGGGGATTGCATACAGGTTCTAAGGAAATGGAGAATGTGAGGGGAGTCTTGGCGTATGAATTAGTCGTGCATTTTAAATGTGGGCTTGAGTTTCACACCTTTTTTCCCCTTCCTCATCTGAATTGAAAAATTGTTAATTATAGGAGGATAATTATTGGTAAGGCAGATAGAGGTTTTGAATAGAGAACGAGATATAAATCATCTCTCTTGTTTAGTATTTTGAATAGAAGAGTCTTGAGCTGGCTGGATTCTTAATTACCCTAATAAAATAAATGCTAAATGAGTTAAGCTCAGTAGGAACAACAATGCATCTTTAAATAATTGGTAATGAAATTCTAGTCATCTTTTTGTACTAAGCAGGTCTCACACTTTCTCCCACTGCATAAATTTTAAATTCAAATCTTTGGATTTGTACAAACACTATAGGAGACAGATTTTTACAGTAACAAATTTGACTTAGAGACTGCTAGTGGCTGGCACAAGTTCTTGTTGGGGTGGTTGAAAGCATAAATGCTGAAAACTGCAGCATTTTTTTTTTCCTAATCAAGCTGACAGACTTGAATTCATAAGCTAATACAATGTAAAAATGTTTTTCTCCCCCTGAATTGTAAATACAAGAAATTTAAAGAGAAAACACATTTTTATCTGTAAAATATTCTGTTGTCTGTCTTCAGCAAGGTGTTAGCAGAAAATGTTGTCAGTCAAAATATGTCGAAGACAGTTGTGGGAGTGCCCTGTCCAGAAGCAGAAAATTGCAGACAAAATTTATTGTTTATCCATGTGAGCAAAATTCATTCCAACATCTAAATTAATATTTCATTATAAAAGGCCAGTTGGGGCTTTAGTTCTAAATTACTGGAGGATCCATTGTTTCAACAGTAATGTTTGCAACATTTTCATATTTCTTTTACATTTTAATTATAACTCATCATATCTTAACTGATTACTCCTGGGTTAGATTCAGAAGAATGTCACTGAAGAGTGTTTTAATTTAACGGAAATAGCACAATGTCTGTTTCTAATGTTTTAAAAGCCAATTTATATGTAAATTTTGCTCTAGAAGGAAGTCAATAGATACATAGTTTTTTAACACCTCCTGTTAAAATTCAAAACTTGAATTAAAGCAGCACCAAAGCAATGCCATTTTTTCTTGTAGCAGTATGATTGCATTTTCACAGCCTTTCATTTGTACCCCTTCTGTTAAAATGAAGTTTTTCTTGTCTTTTGTAGTCGAGCTATCAAGACAAACCAGGACCTTTTGCCTGAGACGCCGTGGATCCATATCTTCTACAATGACTTTTGGGGGACGCTGCTTACTCACAGCGGGAGCCACAAGTCCTACAGACCTCTCTGCACGCTTTCCTTCCGCATTAACCATGCTGTTGGGGGAATGGACCCATGGGGCTACCACCTTGTAAACGTCCTATTACATGCTGCAGTCACAGGCCTTTTCACAAACTTCTCCAGGATTCTGTTTGGCGATGGGTACTGGACCTTGATAGCAGGCCTGCTCTTTGCATCTCATCCCATCCACACGGAAGCTGTAGCAGGGATCGTAGGGAGGGCAGATATTGGCGCCTGCCTCTTCTTTCTGCTTTCCCTGATGTGTTACGTGAAGCACTGCTCTACCAGAGGGTCCTCACCAAGCACTTGGGGCTGGATCTTGGGAGCAGGGCTGTGTGCAGGATGCAGCATGCTGTGGAAGGAGCAAGGAGTGACTGTTCTGGCCATTTCAGCCATCTATGATATCTTTGTATTTCATCGACTGAAAATGCATCAGATAATTTCTGCTTTATACAAGGTGAGTCTTCTTTGCTGTAAGCTATTTGTGAGGCACCATTCACTGTTAAGCAGGTGCTAAATGAGTTTTTGAATACACAATAATTCTTAGTAGTTTAGTCAATTCCCAAAAATAAGCACAGATATTTAATGCTGAAAGAACACTTCAAGAGCTTTAGTGTGGTCTTTTTACATTTTGTTTAAGGAATGTATTATTAGCTGTTGCTATTACTTGATGCTGGGGGTGGGTTTTTCCAACCACTTTCCTTACTTCCAGCAGCTCCCTCATTCTGTTTACTGCCAAGCTCTGGATATCTGCGAGCACTGGATAGCTGACTGCCTTCTGCAAAGAATTCATTCATGCTCTTATCCTCTTGTATCTTGCAAACTCAGCTTAGTTTGGCCAGGCGTGCAAGTGTGGCAGCTGATATCATCAGCTTTGCTCCCTGAGGCAAAGATAAAACTCTTACTGTTCTAGTTTAACAGAGATGCATAGGACTTGGATACATGCCTTTGGCATGTATTCTTTTCTTCCCCAACTAGGAGCTATGACTTAGGTGTATTATTGCCCTAATAAAATAAGTATTTCCTATTTTTTAACTTCTTGCCCAAGAGCAAACAAGTAAAATAAGCAAACAAAGTAGCCCACCAAATCCTTATGCTTCCCACTCACAAAACTGCGTGTATTTTAGTGGTACTCGGAAACCTCAGTCAAAAATCAAGAGTCCTTTACAGCAGTTGCTGTACGAATGAGCAAGCTGAGTATACCTAATATCAGTGAAATGGCTATCTTTCAGAAAAATACTGTCTTAACAAAAGAGCAGTGTTGCATAGGGATGTGTTGTCACAGTTTTCAGTGAGACATGGATTGCAAAACCTATTTTATTTTACTGCTTTTCTAATTTATCTCACACACCTTGATTTGAAAATTTTGATTTCTCTTTCAGATGGGTTGAAAAGAAATTGTAGTTTTTGATAAAGCCATGATGACATCTGTTTGTATAGACTGTATAGCTGTCATATAAAAGGAAAGTAGTAGAGTTAAAAAAAACCAACAAAACACCTAGTCACTGGTAGTTTCCTCTTAAACTGCTCTGAGGTGTTGACTTAGTTATCATGCTCTTTTCCCACAAAATGGAAAAGGAAAGAATAATTTCATGTGTATACACACACACACACACATTTGGGACCTTTTATTCATGTATAATGGAGTATGTAAGACCTCAATGTCAGTAGCCAAATACTGTATGGTACATTGTGCACCTAATGCTGAGCAGAAACAAACAGTAAACTGATTAAGTTGATGTTTTGGGTTTTTTCCTTAAAGTACATCTGTAACAGTAGGCTTTATACTGAAATGGCAGAAGATGAGATTTTTTTCAGGTGCTTCAAGGAGTTTAGTTAATAACTCAAGTGTTATCTTATGCTATCCTAAACAGTAATAAAAAAAATTCATATGACAGAAAATTATGAACATCTAGAATTTTTTTTATTGTTGAACATTCAATGCTCAAGTCCAAAATCTCTGCAGATGTTTCTGATGGACTTTTAATTGGGAAAAGTTTGTTCTCACCTTTTTCCTGCTTTCCCACACGAGGGCCAGAGTAAAATTGGTCCAGAAGAGAACTAAGTGACACAGGTGAAATCCTAGCTTCCACATCCTAGTTTTTTGAATACAAGGTCTCTCTTCCTAGGTGTGGAGCTCTAAATTCAGATGCTGGGCTTATGAGATTTTTTGCACCCCGTATCAGAGTTGCCTTGGATGGAAAGCCAGTGTCTATGAAAATTTTTTTTTCCATCTGTAATGATAGAAATAATAATTCTGTGCTTTGTAGATTACAGACCTTTATGGAGATTTGATTTTAGCTGGAGACAGTTTTACAGGGAGAGACTACATTGAATGAAAATATGAATATTTTGATTAATCAGCCAGAAATGCATTTCCTAATGCACTAAATTACTAGGCTGCCTGCTTCTTGCACGCATGTTCAGGCTGAGCTCTGCTAGCAATTGCAAAGAATTGTATCCACATACCTATTCTGGAATTTGCTCTTTGTGTCTTCCCAGTGTATAATATTGGGAGAGGGCAACTTCAGGAGAAAGGGGGGAAAAAAAATATGAAGAAGGTCAGTCAAAGAAAAAGTTACAGTCTTTTGTAGTGCATTGGAGGGCAAAAGTGTAGACTGGAGCCAAGGAAAAAAGGAAAATAATTTTAGAGTTGGATAGCTCAAGTCTGTATTACCTAAGTAAGAAATAACTGAGTGCTTTGTGATAGAACAGTAGAAAGGTGCTACCCCTTGCAGTCTACCTAACCTTTAGCTCAGCCCTGTCCAGCTGAGCTGATACAGCTCTTTCTTTCCTAGGCTGTGCTGCAAACTGAGAGGAAATGCAGGTAAAAATCCAGCCTTTAAACACCACACCTCTGCCTAATCCTAAATCTCCCAGATATATCTTTTAGGAGTTAGTTAAAACCTGAATCAGTTCAGTTATATTCAGTTGAGTCCTGGTCATTTGTCAGTACAAATAGCTGTACTGACAAACAGTGAGAGGAAAGGTGCAGTGTGGGCACAGAAACAAGGAATGGAGAGAGATGGATTTGGGGGAGTGGGTGGTTAAGGACCTGGACTGCTATGCTACCAGGCTATGGCTTTCAACTTCCAAGTTTTTCAGACTGTACCTCTGGGGAAACTGAGACATGATGATTTATGTTTGAAGAATAGCAAAATTACTGACCGTCTTCAGGATGGTCAGTAAAGGATGAACTGGTACAAGCAACTTGAAAAATGCTTCAGCTGATAGTAGGGCATGATATTGGGGTGACAAACCTATTTTTTCCATTGTGTTCTTACCTTTGGGCCAAATATCCAATGTTATAAAATGAGGGCTACTGCACAAGACCAGTTATCATGTGTGTCCTGATGTGTCGCATCAAGCACGTGAAAACGTCCCAGTGCAATTTGAGTGGACTGGCAGGCCTTCTAAACAAGGTAGCTGCAAAGCTGGGCCACCAGCTGAGCAGATGAATGGTACCCCTTATTTAGAAGTTATTCTTGAGGCATCTTAAAAATTTATGTTGTAGCCACGTATTAAACTATCCAGCTCTTTTCTCTGTCATCTGTGTATTGGTTATTCAGTAGAACTTGGCTGCTGATTTTTTTTCTTTTGCCAAGTCTTGTATTCCCATCTGCCTGTGATGCTCTCACTCTGGCTGGAAAAGTTGTCAGTCTGGACTCTATTTCATTTGGTTAGCTCTATTTTTTTCTGACTAGCTGACAAGAATGTATTCACTGTCTCTAAGTCAGAAGATTTTGATGTAATTGGATTTATTACAGTCATAAATGAGTTGTCTGAAGTGAGAGTAATTAAAAAAGTGGTGTTCTACTGGGGCAAAGCATTCCTTGTGGAAGTAAGTTAGACTTTTGTTTTATTTTTCAGCATTCTAGATCTTGAGTCATTTCCAGTGTAAGTTGCATAGCAGGTATGCAGATTGATTGAGTTGTCAGGTGTGATAGGTATCTGATGATTGTACCTGTCAGCAGCTGGACTTGTGCAAGTTAAACCACCAGAGATGTAGGACTGGGAGGGACTAGAATATGGGAGAGAGCTGTGATCAAGTTTGTTATTATAGAAAATATGCAAATACAGAGGCTTAATTGTTTGTACTTGGAATATTCAGCTCAAGTGCAGAAGCATTAATCAACAGTGTTCTGTCCAATTAATAGTGCAAAGCTAGTACAAACCCTACTGTGCTGCTCTTTTTTCATCTCATGGGTTTTTAAGGTTTTGTTTGCTTCATTGTTTTGTTGGTTTTTTTGAAAGTGTGAATGGATCTGAATAACATTAGCAGTTAAAAAGATGGGGCAAATGCATTTAAAGCTCATTTTTAATATAATGGTAATGATAAAATATTTGTTTCTCTGTGGCTTATGTATACAAACTGCCTTACATAAAATAACTAAACCAGATGTATGTTCTACTAATGTTCCACTGCTACAATACAGCAACATATTACCAGATCAACATATTGTTAGTGTAAGGGGTTTGTTATACTAAAATAAGGAAATGTATCTTTTCCCATCACTTATTTGATTAAAATCTCCCTCTGGGAGGTCTGTCTCACATGTGGAATTAGTTATTGGTATCTATTGCTTAACATGAACCACAAATTGGATTGCAGGATGCATTATCTAGCCTCCTGTGCTATTATAACCGTATTGGTTTTGTAAAAGGAATTTTATTGGAGGCCTATATTTTATTTAAGGTAATGATGGATGGGGCCTCCATGGATGACATGGTCAACCATCAAACCAAGTTTTATAAAACTTTACTTTCTTTTATCATCTTGGAATAGTCTTAGTTGTGGGTGATAATGCTGCTGGGTATTAGACAAAGATACTGATTTTTGAGAACACTCTAAACTTCAAGTAGGCCACTTTCTGCATTCTTTAGTCTCTGAAGTTGCTACTTTTAGAACTACTGTGCTTTGAAAAACAATGTCAAAATGCTGCTCCTGATTTAAACTTGCAGTTTTATCCTTCTCTTCTGAGGAGGTCTAAAGCCTTAGTAATGTAGTAGTCAGTGTTGATTATTGTTCATCTCTTCTCCATTTACAAATTATGCTATTTTGCAGTAGTGTTTCATCATTATTTAAAATCTAAGTCAATGCTTTACTTTCTGCTTATTTTCCACCATCTAAGGAATTTTATTATGCTGAACTTACCCAGAGGTCTTGATATTTTGGCACATCTGATCAGTAACCTCTTATTTTATATGTTATTTCTCTTTTCAGTGGGCATGGTCCAGTCTTGTCTCCATGTCTTTGAAGTCTAGTATTTACAGTGTTTAGACTGTTAGGGTAGCAGCTACTCCCTTGCAGGACAGATTTCATCCTTGGAATCAGATATTTAGTAAATATGCTTTTTGCAGAGACTCTTTATTTCAGTTAAAAATATTAAATAAGTTACAGCTACAAAACATGGCTTGACCTCTCGCGGGTTCATTTTGTCTAACAAGAACCATATATTCAAGTGCGCTGAGCTGTTAAATATTGCATTTGTGGGCTGGATAACCTTTAGCATTTCAAGAACTACAGAAGAGATTGGGGGCTCCGTTGCCAGCTGGGGCCCCGTTTATCCCTAGCATCTCTCATTCTGCAGTAGTCAGCTGGGGGTTAATTTTGCTGTCAGCTTTAAGGCTGCACAAAACCCTGAAAATGCTGAGATGAATGTGCTTGCACATACATTGCTCATATTTGCGATGAGCCAGCCTGATGTTTTTCTCTTCACTCTGCTTGATGGCAACAGCACGAGGCCTGTGTGGTCTTGACCATCGCTCCCCCTCCCCCCAGCAGATATTTCCTAGACAAAAGAAGCTTTTTCCAATTTACTACTCCCTTGACAATTTCAAGTAGCTAATACTGCTGTTTCCTGTAGTTCCCACAGCTCCCTGCTGCTTTTCTGTTTGATCCTGAAATAAGAAAAGGAAGATTGGCCTCCGCTATCTTCCTAGAGATATTGATCTCCTGCAGGTCCCTGTGATGTCGGTGGAGTGGTACTGAATTGGGCATCAATATGTATAAATAGCTGTTGTTTCCTGAAAATATTTTCATGGGGTGATTTAATCCACAGGAAAAGATCATATATGACAGAAATACAGCAACCTAAGGCAAATTTATCAATATTGTATCTTTTTAAAAATGAGGAATCACAAGCTGTCTTGCTGAAGTTGCTGACACTGGCATAATACATCTGTAATGTCTTTATTGGAATTGTCACTAAAGTCCCCATTACTTTTATCTATCCACTTGAAGTCTACAGTAGTATTTAAGAGCCTATGTTTGAGAATGCCTCTCTAGAAAGATGAAAAATGTGAAGTCTTCTTTGATAAATAAGTAAATAAAAAAAGAGAGAAGGCTTTTCATAGTTACAGGACCCGTGGAGAAGCTTCAATTTAACAGAGAGGTTAGTTTGCCAGAGAAAGGTTGTCTTCAGTCCTGCGTAAGATTTATACTGCGTGGTAGCATACAGAGTGTGCTGTGTTGTTCCATTCTTCCCTGTTGTGGTTTAACCTCAGTTGGCAGCTCAGCCCCACACAGCTGCTTGCTGACTCCCTCCCAGTAGGATGGGGAAAGGGAAAACTCAGAGACTGACATAAAGGTAGTAAAGCAAAAGCTGTGTGTGCAAACAAAGCAAGGAAATAATTCACTGGTTCCCATGGGCAGGCAAGTGTTCAGCTGTGTCCAGGAGAGCAGGGCTCTGTCATGCATTGCAGTTACTTGGGAAGACAAATCCCATCACTCGAAATACCTGCCCCTTCCTGCTTCTTCTTCTCAGCTTTATCTGCCGAACATGATGCTATCAGCCTGAAATACTCATATGGTCAGCTGTCCTGGCTGTGCCCTGGCCCAACTCCTTGTGCACTGCCAACCTCCTCACTGGTGGGGCAGTGTGAGGGGCAGAAAAGTCCTTGATGCTGTGTGGGCGCTGCTCAGCAATAGCTACAACATCCCTGTGGCATTAAACTGTTTCCAGGACACATTCAAAACACAGCCCCATTCTAACTAGTATGAAGAAAATTAACTCTATCCCAGACAAGACCCGCACGTTCTCCCTGGTTTATAAGGGATCTCTTTAAGAGGCACAAGGTGAGAAAGTTTCCACAGGCTTTGCATAGTTTTTGTTAGAACTTATTTTTCATTCTGAGGTTACATGCCAATTGCTGACATCAAGAACAGCATGACTTTTTCATGGTGGTTTTTAATTACAGGGTATTGGGGAGCTTGCTGCTTTCCACTCTACAAAACCTTTGCAAGTAATATCAATCAGAAAATGTTAGTCTCCTAATTTTAATGTTTTCAAAATATTTAAGGAACCAATTGAAAGCACCAAGCTTATTGTAGTGACTAACAACTGTGTTTCAGAATATTAGGCATGTTTACAGATGTAGGTTTTTCTTCATCTTCGTGATTAGTTAGCTCCCTAATTAAAGAAGCTCTGTAAAACTGTTTTTCCGGAAGCTGACAATTTTCCTGTTTCAAATATCAGTATTAAAGAAGTTAAATTTTATGCTTTTGGTAGGGTTAGTCGATATTTAATATGTTTAATACTTAAATGTATTTTATACTGAGATAAGGGAACTTGGGTACTTGCAAACTTTGAGGGATAAGAAATATATGCAGCTTCAGCCAATCTTCAATTTTCCCTTTGTTCACTAGCTAGAAAGCCATGTTCCTTTCCCCTGTGGCTCTGCTTCTCCCATGGGTCAGTTGTCTCGGTACTGGCCACAAAATGGGAAAACCACCATACAGCACTAAAGCTCAGTGGTGTAATGAGTTACACGTTTCCTGGTGTAATTCCTTTTGTGCAGATTTGCCTCAGGAATTGCGCCTTTCTGCTTAAACCTGGTTAGTGCCGTGGTTAAAATACATGCATTCATGGTTGTATGCATCAAGTATGGATTGTGTTCGTTAAATGCCACACAGAAAGTTTATACCTGTGCCTTTCTGTTCAATCATGAGTACTTTACGTTAGCCTCCCAATGTCATATTTATACACCTGAATGTCCTGGTTTGATGAAGTGCTGAATGCTTGTAGCTCCTGGTGAGCTTCCCCTAATGAACCCATTGCACTTGGTCAATCACAGCTAAATAACAAGCTAAACCTTTTGCTCCCAGATGTCAGGGCACACACTAATAGCGGCAGAAGAGGGAAAACCTGGAAGTATGTGCTCAATCAGAATCAAATAGATTGGGGAGCAGGTGCCGCTTCTGGATGCTCCGAGTTCTGACTCCCAGCAGTTTGTTACAGCACCTTTGGGAAAGATAAGGCTGCTGAGAATGTGAAGATCAGGCTCCTGATTTTTTGAACATCTTAACTGTTGTCATCTAAGTGTTGTCAGCACTGTAGTCCTCTGACAGCATTGCCTGAGTCTGTTCATTTGACAGAACTCCATTCTCAGTTGTGTTCATAGAGTCCTACCCAAGGGAGAGCCGTTCCTGGTACACGAGCATGAGCTCTGATTCCAAACCTGGGAGAACTTGTTTGGAAGGAGCAGAAACATACATAAACCCTGAGCCACAAGGAAGACTTTTTTCTTGGTATTAGGTTTAATTTTGAATTTTCTGGCTTATGCTCAGTTTTATTTAAATCTTAATGATTTAATGATTGCATACATGCTTTTTCTAAGTGAGTGATTCTAAACATTAACCTGTGTAGAAAGTTACAGTATTAAAAAGGGGGAAGTACAAGTGTATGAGATTTACAGTGGAAACAGCCAGCTGTGATAGAAGACAGCAAACACTTTTGGACATATTTACTAGGGGAGCTGAACAATATTATGTACCTATGCATGTATTTCTTTTTCCAGCTGCAATATAGATTGGGTATGGGGAGGGAAGGAACCCATGCTTGCAGTTTGGTAGCTGTCTTTATGGGTCAGTTATTACGAGGTGAATTTCTAGCCTCACTAACCTTGAATGTCACTTGGAAAAGAGAAGATTCTCTTGATGCTGTCCACACTGGGGGAAGGGGAAAACAAAATATGTTTTATTCCTGAGTTTCTAGGAAACTAATTGAAAATGTGCTTGCAGAAATTATGTTAAAATTATCCAGAAGCTTTTGGGGGAAGGGGGTATTTTTGTACTTGGCTCTTAAATGCCAGGTAGAACATATGTACCTTTTTATGATCAGAATGGTAAGACTTTCAAACACATACACAGATTGTTTTTAAGGCTGTAGATTTGATTAGGTTGTGCAAAAGTCAGAGCTTCTGTGATATTTAATCACCAAAATCTTTTCTCCTTGGCAATAAAATATGGAAATAAATTCCCATAGCAACAAAGTCTTTAAAGTGAATGTAGGGACATATTGAGTTAATAAAGGCAATGAGGGAGCAAGGGAGAATTGAGGGTAGAATTGTATTAAGTCTCTGTGAATTCTTCCTCTCCCAGAAAACAGGACTTTGGGGGTTATGGATAAATTGTTTACATATTTTAGTCTGCATGTTTTAAAAGTATCCTGGGTGACTTGTGTTGCTGTAGAGTACAGGGAAGGCTGCATTGACAGCAGTGTTCATTTAGTAGGGATTGTGAGATTATAGTTTATTCTTAAAATATACGTTTATTGTCATTTTATCTCTTACTTGGAAACTTTCTCCTTGAAACATTATTAGAACTAGCAAAACATCACCACAAAATAGCTCTCACAAGTTTTAAAACAGAAGCAATGCCAATTTTTTTTAACTTCGACTCTTGCTTCTTTGGACTAATTCATATGTAGCATTTTTGGCTACTTGTAATTTGAAATCTGTGGAAAGTCGGCATTAGCAATTTTGTGGAGAGATTTTTCTTTTTTTGTTTGTTTGTTTAAACAATTACATTTTTTTTAACCTCTTCTGATCTGAGATGTTAGCCGAGAACTTGATAGTTTGTGGGTAATTCTGGTTGAGATTGAAATACGGATTGTAAAATACCAGGTTCCATGATTATGCAATCCTGTTTAGTTACAAAGAAATTCCCAAGCTTAATTTCTTCCAGAATAAAAAGTATCAAACTATGTATCTTTATCCCAGTTTTAAACTGCTTTCAGCTAGAAGGTAGCTGTATAATATATATTTTTACCTTGCTTTCTTTGCACCTCCTGTGATCTCCTCCTGATTCAAATACATACATGCCATACCAACCCAACCCTCCCGACACCAAGCTAGAAAAGAAAAGAAATTCCCCAAAAAACCGAAACAAAAAAATTCCCTCAAAACAAATAAACCCCCCCCCAACCACACCCCCTCCGTGCATCTTTGTTCTGGTAGTGACATTTTTGCTTGGAAGAGGACAATTAATTATTTCAGACAACTCCTATAAAAGCTGGTTAACTTAAGGCACCTTGGTAGAGACTGCGAAAATGGATTTAGAGGTAAGGTAAGTGCGTAGGGTCCTTGGCTGCCTCATACTAGACTGATATTAGTGCACAAAGTTTGAGGCTGGCCAGACAGGTACATATATGCTGATTTTATAATTTGACCTAAGTATTTATGAGCCCTCCTTTTATCAAGACACCTTGTAGTCAAAATAAGTTAGCACTACCATCATTTCAGGACTTTCAAAATCAGAAGGAAATGTTAATAATTTAAAGGTAAACTTTGGAAAGTTTTAATTTGCTTTCTGTTTTTCCAGTCTGTAGAATAAATATTTTTAGGATTTCATCTCTAATATTGAAATTTGAAAAAGGGGAAGAAAAATTCCTCACTTGCTCAAAATTGTTCTTCTTACTCAATGTTAGGATATTTTCAGCTAAAACTATGTCCTGGCTGCAGATTATTTGACATCTAGAATCCCACTTTTTACCTGCTGTTACACTTTAGGTACTATATGCAACCCAAATTTTTGGGAAAAAAAAGTCAAAGAAGAACAAGCACAATTAATATCTGTTTGCATTTTAATTATTGATTTGATAGCTCTATGTTGTATTTTGAAGATGTGGTTTCTAAATGCAACTTTGATAGATTTAAAAGAGGTTATTGTTCTTTAATTTTCAGTGTAGAAAATTGTTAGCACTCCCACATAGACCACCATATATATGGTACTGTATTAGCTCTAGATCCTGTCAAATAACCATTTCTGCCTTGGCACTGCCCTGCTCATGGCATGGCGTGTTGTCAGCAATCTGTGATTGCACAGTAGTGTAAAAGGTTGATGTGTCCTTGTGCTCTCAGGTTTGTTTCCAAGGCTCTGAAACACCCAGATGGCTCCTCTGTGCTCTGATAATCTGATCATTACCCCTGGCATCATCAGGTGAAATACCAAAGATACAGGTGTCAGTGTAACTTCTTCACTATTATCTGCCTTACTCATATTTGTGGCTGCAAGTCTACATCCATATGTTTGTGTAATAGCTACATGGCATAGATACCTCCTTCAGTTATAGCCTGGTTTTCTGCTGGAAATGAATTCAGTCTGAAACTAAAGCCTTACTCTGAAGCAACAGAAATTTATTAGTAGGTTTATTAATGAAGACAGTGCTCTTTGACTTAGTCCTTATTGCTCAGTGTTTTTAGCTTCAGGTCTATACCAATCCTACTTAAAATGTTTGTTTTTCTCCCTGTGTTATTAGAATGAAAGAATTTCATTGCCTGCTTAAGTCCAACTCTTTGAACTATCTGCTGAAATTGTAAGGAAAAAAGGAAGAAATTAGTAAAGATGGAAAAAAAAAGAATTGATTGGAAAGTTGAGTGTATGAAAATTTGGGAATCTATGCAGGTCAAATACCCTTATATTAATTAGCAGAATTGTTCTTATCAGCCAGATGATGTAGCTCCTGTCCTCTCTCTTATTGATTGCAGTGTTTGTACTTTTTCTTACAAGTTTTGGCCGAGTAATGAAAAGTGAAATTTTGTGAAATCTTATTTGATATGTGACCTTCCATTCTGTGACATCGATGGTTAGCAACCAATGTACTGCCTCAGTGGTGTAATAAATTCATGTTTTAATACAGTTATTTGTTTTGCTTGTAGTGTAGCAGACAGCTTCAAACCCTCAGGGGGAGCTTTTAAGTCCGTCTGTCAGATGCTCTGCTTTGCTATTTCGTCCTCTGGGCATGGTTACAGTATTTTGATTAAATGTTATATTATTGTGGTACACAAATGATTTAAAAGGCTGATTTTTTTCTCAAAAAAGGTGTTTAAAAGAACCCTAAATGTACATGTCTGAAATGCAGGCTTAACCTTTTTGTGAGTCCCAAAGCTATGTTGTTTCACATCAACAGACTTCCTCCAAGCCTGTGAACATGAAGGGGTGCAGCAAAATGGCTCCAAAATTTTCTAACTAGAAATACTGGAAGTCTTTTCTAAGGAAACTAAAGTTTCTGTGCATTAAAGGAAATAAGTAGATTTTTCCCCCCAATTTCCTTCCCTGTTGATAATGTCAGTAGCTTTGGAAATACAAGTCTATCATGTTTTCTATACATAGTTTTTTTTGGTAAGCTGGTATGTTCTGCCATTAGCTGGCTGGTACAGCCAATTGTGAATGACATAGGCTGCTTGCAGAAACACAAACTCTTTGTGAAAGCCAACTTAGGTGTAAGTGCCCTGGCAGCCAGGAGGGCCAGCCCTGTCCTGGGGGGCATCAGGCACAGCATCGCCAGCCGGGCAAGGGAGGGATTGTCCTGCTCTGCTCTGCGCTGGGGCAGCCTCACCTCGAGTGCTGGGGGCAGTCTTGGGTGCTACAATATAGGAAAGACATTAAACTGTTAGAGAGTGTCCAAAGGAGGGCATGAAGATGCTGAAGGGCCTTGAAGGGAAGCCTTGTGAGGAATGGCTGAGGGCACTTGGTCTGTTCAGCATGGATGAGACTGAGGGAAGACCTCACTGCACTTAAAATTTCCTCATGAGGGGAAGAGGAGGTGCAGGCACTGATCTCTGCTCTGTGGTGACAGTGACAGGACCTGAGGGAATGGCCTGAAGTTGTGTCAGGGAGGTTTAAGTTGGGTAATAGAAAAAGTTTTTCACCCAGAGGGTGGTGGGGCACTGGGACACGCTCCCCAGGGGAGTGGGCACAGCACCAAGCCTGACCAAATTCAAGAAGTGTTTGGACAGTGCTTTTGGGCTCATGTGCGGCTCTTGGGGATGATTCTGTGCAGGGCTAAGAGGTGATCTTGATGATCGTTGTGGGTCCATTCCAACTCAGCATATTCTGTGATTCTGTATGCTGTTACTAGAACAGAGGATCTGAAGAGTGCTTTTTTTTTTTTTTTTTTGGTTTTGGCATACTAGACTGTACCCCTGTGCCTCTTTGCACCTTGCCCATCTGCTGCAATTTTTTTGCTGCCAAATGTTTCTTTAATAGGTGCTCTGTTGTGCTCAAATACACTTTTGGAACTGGAAGGGGGGACCTAATTTTAATCATGTGCAATTTCAAAGTGGCTTTAAGAAATCAGAGTGATTTGCTTCTAAGAAATTGTAATCTAAAACTAATGATCACAGATGTTCACTCAGGTAGAAGAAATAATTACCATACCTAAAGTCAGGATGCAGCTTTGCCCTTCCTATCTTCCACGTAACATTTCAAAGTATTGCTAACTTACGCTATTAGCTGTTACTTCAGAAGGCTGCCCTTGGGATTGCATTAAAGAGGGTTTATAGTCCTGTATTCTATGAGGTTATATGCATTTAGGAACTACTACCAAAAATGGATTAGAAATGTGGATATAAAAATTTGTTTGAAAAAAATGCTAGTTGATGCAGAGAAAAGGACAACTGTATAAAGAAATGCTGGATGGTGGTGTTGCAAAATACAAACCAGATGTTAGAAGAGGAATAATTCGAAGATGCTAATTGTGAAAGTGTGTCCTGCTACATTTTCCTAAAGATAAGGATCAGTAAATTCAACCTTAATGTCTGGTTGCTGTGGTAGGAGAGAAACTACCATTGAAATACATTCTGTGGGCTGTGTTATTCTGCCATAATGCAAGAATGAAATTACTTCTTGCTATATAACATTTTAGTATTTAAAAGCCAAAGCTTTTTTTCAGAATTTTGTCCATGTGAGATAATTATGGATAAAAAAAGTTACGAACCATACAAAAGCAGCGTACAATCATGGCCTAGATACTTTTTTTTTTTAAAATAAGGGAATCCAGAAAACAAAATATGCAAGTTTAGTAGAATGATGACAGAGTTGACTGTTAATTTATAAATAATTGAATAATATAAATTTAATGCTTGAAGGGACTTTTTTTCATGTTCTCTCACAATGAGAACATGTGGGTTGTGGGAATATTCCTTCAGGTTAAGATGGAAGTGTTTTATATGGTGTGAACAGAACCAGATTGGAAAGGTTTATCATCTGGAGGAAAAAAATAGATAAATTGAGGAAGTGGAATATATTCCTAATTCACAGTCTGATATCTTAAGATCTTGTCTTAACCTTCATGCTTTGTCAGAAGAAACATGTCCTATAAAAATGTAAATCTTAAGGAAGGAGGGGTGAAAATACAAGTTAGCTGTATAAATTTATTGGCAAGACATGTCAGTTCAAACTTTGCCGTAAACATGCAACAGATCAGGCCAAGATATGAACAAGACTTTTATTTAACTAGTTTCTGCGAATTAGCCCTTTGCTTTAGAAGAACAATGTCATACAGACCAAACCTAAATATAGTTAATTTATACATGCCAAGACTGTAAATTTGCCGTAGAAGGCTTTCTTTTAGGAAAGACAAAAACCAATTGCTCTGATGTTAGCTCTGTACTGTCCCAAGGACCCAACTCTTTATTCTTGTTTTAATTTGTTCAATGAAAATGTAATGACAAAAAGTTTAAAGTCTTATCTAAATATATAATCTTTAAATTCCAGCAAGGAAATGAAGTAGAAGAAATCACTGAACAGGAAAGACCTGCTAATTGCCCACATATCTCTATCAACCATGTGGAGAGTTACTTTGTCAGTGAGATTGAATGGTGTCTGTGGTCTCTCTAGGTCTAGTAGAGTTTCTTATTAGAAAGGATTTAAAAATGTATTTGACCAATCTTACTTGATGCTGTCAAGTATTATTTAGGGAAATGTTAAACAACAACTGATTAGAAAGCCTAGACAACTGAGTGACAGATTTTTTTTGAGTTCATGGGATAAGCTGAAGAGCTTTCAGCGTATTTTAATGTTTTATTGTGTATCATTGGATATTACCAACCTCTCATGAAGTTCTGCTGTCATGTCTCTCTCCTGTCAAGTAAATAATCATAAAAATACGTGTCAAGCACCAGGAGGTTCTCAATTCCTCTGCTCGTCAATCCTAAAAGGGAAAATATCGTCCTTCAACATTAGTGAATGTTATGATTACATTTTTACAGAAGGCTGAAGTCCCCTGTCCTCTGTTTTATAAATGACATTTTGTATGATACCACTTAAAACCAAACTTGTCAGTCTGAAGTAAACATCATTAATGAAAGTTGATCAGTCACCATATTTATAATGCAGCCTTCAGACCTCAAGGCACTTCACAATTAGTAGGCAAGAGTAAAGCTTGTTGAGATCTGCATCACTGAGATGGTTTAAGAAAAACTCAATGGGAAAAGTTAAGTCTTAAGCTGGCAGTTCTAGTGTCTAATCCGTAAGTGCACACATGAGTGCTGGTAGCACGTTTCAGGCATGAAGCAACAAAGGACCATCCTGTCAGCCCAGCACTGTAAGAGGTACCAGGATGTCTGTCACAATCACTGGGGACTCCAGGAATCAAGGGAATGGACTGCTTCAGCAGCATAATTCCTTGTGTGGAGCGGCTGGGGACAACACTTTTTGGAGCTTGCTTCAGAGACCCAAAGACCTGACTTGCCCCAAGTACAGGAAGCAGATAATTTGTTATGAATCGGAGACATAGAAATATATTAAACCCGATGTCTGGCAATTAGAGGTGATTAGCATAACTTTGTTTCCTTCTGAGTGTCTTCCTTTTCTAATTCTTCAAGTTCTGTTTTGTACTCCAGAAGGAATTTGATTTCAAAACTTTTCCTGATAAAACTTGAACCTTGGCTTTTTTAGCCATCTCAGTATTAACTTCTCCCTACCCATTCAACAAAAAACCATCGCTAATAGTTTCCTCCCAGTATCCTTCTAAAGTGGCCTCACCAAACAGATGTTAGTTCCAAACTTATTTCTAGGGTTTATAGCCTAGCTATAAATGTTGTTTAGGTCAAAATTTAGCACAGATCATAAAGTGACGGAAAACATGTTTAGTATTCGTCAACTATAGATAAAACTTGCTAATTTTCTATCTCAGAGAAGATCTTTAGCAAGTTAGCGATGTCTGGATGGTGTTGTCTCAAAAACTAGTTTTAGTGTAAGCTTGTTTTAAAAGACACACAGATTGCATTAATATGCTTGGTATTTCTGTCCATCTTTCTACTTACTTACTTTAGTGTTTATCAGTCAAGGAGAAACCAATTTGACAGAGGAACAATGTTCTCAAAGGTGAAGCAGTTACAAGCTTTGTTAAAATTGTAACAGGAAAAGAAAAGAGACAAGTTTCCCTGAGAGAAAAATAATTCAGGAGCACCTTTTCAGATACTGAAAATCCAAGCTGCAGCAACACATTCTGAGTTCTGACAACTGCATTGTATCAGGCATGAAGTCTCTTGCCATGGTATGTGCATTCAGGGGAAAGCAGGCTTCATTAATGTTAATGTTTGCAAACTAATTGTGTGTAGATAGCTTACAGGTTTTTTTTGTTTGTTTTTTCACACTCTTCGAGAAATACATGTGCATTTGTGAAATGCAAACCCTTCCTCGTTCAAAATATTCAGAAACAAATAACAGAATAGGATTTGTCAAAAGGTGTGTTTTTAGTCTGATTTTTTAAAAAAATTTTTAAAGGTGGTGCTCCAATTGCTACGAAACTAGTCCTCTCCATATGTGCTTATTATGAACCAAGTCATTTTATATTATCTTATAATTTTGCATTCTCCTGCTTTTGCATGGGAATTCCAAATCAATAGTTTATGTACAGTTTTTGGGATAATTTGAATCCTATGTACATGAAAGTTCATTTTATACAGTATGAAGAGAAATGCACATCAATTAGCTGAAAAATTCTCTAGTTTGTGGCCAAAGTTTTAAATACTTAAGCAGCTATTAAAAATGTTCTTCAGGTTTTCTAGTATTTATGAATCACTCTTGAAGAGCGATACTTAATCTTCTGTTTGACACAGAGTCACTTAATCCTTTGGTTTTGCCAGTCTGCTTAAAAATGTTACCAAGATGATAATTAGTGATTGTTTTTCCCCTCTTTTTTCCCATCTTTGTAATGTTTAAGATAGAATATTATTGGTGGCTACTTGATCAAAGTTATCAATCCCTTATGGGTTTTCTAAAGCTACTTCAGAACTTTCAAATCAAATTTGTTTCTTTTTGTTGTAAAAATAAAATAATTGGTTGTAGTTGCAAAAATGCTTCTTGAAAATGGTTAGCAGTTCTTAAAATGTTTTAATATTTTAAAATAATATATTTCATTTTGCTTTGTTTTCTTAATAGTTATAGAAAGACTTGTCAGTTCTAGAAAATGTGACTAGGAAAGGGCAAGATAATGTGACTACTATTTTTGTAGTTGGTTATTGCAGAAGTTTACCAGAAAAAAGCTTGATTTCCATAGGCTGGTTTGCTATAAGTTTATTGATACATTTTTGGAAGTAGTGCAGTTAAACAGCTCATGAGAATTCAGGGTGAGAAATAGGAATGGGATTGTCTGTAGATGGTATTTATGGTGCAAATTCCTCTTCCTTGAAGGGTGTACTCTATTCGTGGTTTCAGGTTTCAATTATGAATGGAGTCTTTTATAAAGTTTCTAAGTGACCAGCAATTTTAAAAGTCATCTCTTTGGTCTGTGAGATTCCTGAGAAATTTTCCAAATAGGACTTAATCAGAAAAAAAGATACACAAAATATTTGGTCTTAAAATGTTGAAGATTAATTTGTGTCAAGAAAAGGCCTGGTGTTGGAAGAATTTCAGAATATGATAATTTTGTCTACTGGTAAAATGGAAACTTTTCAATTAGTAATTTTACACTCTAAATTAAACTCCATTATAAGAGTTGTTTAGTAATTTTTCTTATCTACCTCTCTTTCAGAGTGTGTTAAATCTTCATTCAAGGGGAATGCCAGTTAAACTAAGTGGTAGATCTTCCCCTTCTTCTGTGTAGGTTAACTTTATCAGTTTTGTCAAATTGTATAATTTACAATAACCACGAAGAAAGCAGTGTAAAAATTGGAAATATGTTAGCCTTTAGAGGCATGTGATTTGCATATATATCTCGTAGTTTTTGTAGGGAATATCTGTGCTGTTCAGTGGTAAGTTTCTTCATTCATGCTTTTTCTGGCCACCGTAGTGTTATGAGAACCTGTTTTATCTCTGTGCTTCTGTTAACAGGTCTTGCAGTTATTCATCAACAGTTCACTCTTTGCTGCAGCTAAGTTAGTTTGGCACAAGGGAGGTTTTCTCTTGAAGAGGTGCTTGTTTCCCACCTGTACAGCTTTCTTTGCTGGGCTGCAAAGCTGGGGCCTCACGTGGGCCATGTTTGCATATTATGCCAGATGTGCAATCCATTAGGAACTTGCATTGGAGCACTTCACACATACTTAACAAAAGATTTCTGTAAAATAGCACGACTATTGGCCACCTGGGACAAGGCAAAAATCCAAGTTGGTGCCCAAAGCAAAAGGTCAGGTTCCACAAAATTCCAGTGCCTCCCCTGCTGCTTCCCTCCTCCTGCTCTCTGTATGAGTACTGCACCTGATAAAGCACCACCCAGACCATCCCAGCAGGGTCATGAATCCTGAAAGCCTATCAGGATATGACTGACAACTTGATGGAAGTGCCTCAGCTCAGCCATGATGGCCAAACCAGGCAGAATTCCCATTAGACATATTTATCTAGGAATTAATACAATTACTTTAATCCACTGGACAAGTTGTCTAATCTCATAGTTCAACAGAGAAGAAGGTGTTTTTAAGAATGTCAGTGCTGGCGATGGAATTAACACATATTGATGGTTTTCAATCATTGTGGAAAAATTGTGTGGGGTCAGATGATCACTTTCTAAATAATTTCTGAAATTTGTTAATCTTCTCTAGGTTTTCACACAATACTGTGCTTAATGTGTACAAAGTGCTTGCTATATGATGTAGGAAAAAACATGTCTACCATTGCTTTAAGTTATTCATGAAGGTATTTCCTTGATTAGTAGGGTCTTATGATAAATTTTTGGAAGGTAGCAACATTTTGCACAAGCTCTTTCTAGTTGCCCTGTGGCTGTACAAAGTAGGATCCGAGATGGACTTGAGAAGGTAAGAAAAGCCAAGCTAATTCCTAAAAGAGGGTTTACATTCCCAGAAATATATGTTACACTTTCCAGGCTCATTTTCCTATTTGAACTTTGATTCCAGGGTAAAGTATTATGTGAGTTTTCTATGAACAGTGCTCCATGGCCAAGTACCATGTGCACATCTCTGTCTAGGTACAAAGATGGACTGAGCACTGTCCCAGAAGGCTGTGAGAACAATCAGCTGGACATGGAGAGATGCTGCTTTACAAAGTACCACTGTTGCAGACACTCAGGAACTTTCTATGTTTTCATATCAAGCATATGCTTTATTTGTTTGTTTCCCACTAAAGTTCTCTTTGTGTTCTTCACTGTGTGTTTTATTTTCTAGATGCAGTGGAGGAATGTAGGGGCCCTTTGAGATATGTTGGGTGAATGATTGGGACTCTTCTGATTTTTCAGTTGCTCACATCCTTGTAATATCTTCTTTTTTATGGGCAGTACTGTCAAAAAGGCATGGTTATGGCTGTGCAAACAGCAATTAGACATATCCAGTAGTACTTTTTTTGTCAGTCCCTTTACAGTTCAACTGTACAGACCAGTGAAGGCTTAGGGGAAATTTTTGACTTCGGATAACATAAAGACGATTAGCCAACCAAAAATATCTCCAAGTAGCTTCCTTCATTCTTCATTTGTTTATCCACCCCAAAAGCTAAGCTTGGATTTCTCAAAGCTGTTTTAACCCTCTTTAGACTCTGCTGGAAACTTCAGACTTATCCCTAAGCAGTTAATGTTAATGAAACAATAAAGGTTGCTAATTGACAAAAGGAGATCAGTTTGTGTAAGCTGATGGTTTTTGTCAGTTGGAAACTGTCATGGTCTGATAAAGGACAGTTGTTTTATTCAGCCAAATAGATTTACAATTGCAATGGTAAAAAAACTAAACCAAACCACCAAAACCCCACAAACCAATGAAAAAAATCAGTCTCTTTAGGTGTTGTGGAGATTGTCTGTATGCCTAGCAGAATGGGAGAGCTCTTAAGTATTTATTTTAGCAGCTCCCCCAGCTGAGTCCCTGCCAATTCATTGTATGTGTGCTTTCTCTGCCTTCAGTATCTGAAATTGTTCTTCAGTCTAAACTAATATAGTCTATCAAAAATGTCACTGTGCTGAACAACTCATCTATAGTCCACCTGCCAGCTCAGTTTTTTTGGGGGAGTGTTGTTTCACTGTCACACACATGCCTTGCAAAGCTCCTTCTGCCTTGTCATGCCCACTGCTGCCCTGTCCTGCTCTGCCCTACTCCTTACCAATCTGCAGACAGAAGAGCTGTCCCAGCTGAGTGCTAAAGAGGGAGTTTCAGTCGGGACGGCTTGTGGGAAGGGTGAGGAGAGAAGAGGGGTCTGGTATGGCCCTGAGAATCAAGGTGGGCAGGGGAGGAAGAGCCGGGACTGGCATGGCAGGGCAGGGAAGGAAAGCACAGTTTGCTGGAGCAAGCTTTTAGCTGCTGCTTTTGCTCAGCTGGAGGAAACACAGTGGGTCTCAGGAGCAGGTTCCTGTACTTTGTCTTAATCCTACCTGTCTTACGTTCAGTGACATTTCATGTTTTTCAGGATATCCTTCCTGAAAAGTTTTGCAATGCCCTTTGAGAAACCTGTTAAACTACTGGTAAAGAGTTTTGCCACGTATGTGAAGGGAAATTAATTAAAAAAAGAACATAGGATTAAAAGAGTTACTTTTTTATCTAGTACCTACATTTGATCTTGGGTACAATGATCCCCAACCTTGTACTTGGTGCTTTTGCAACTTTGCAACTTCTTGGTGGGCTTGTTTGTTTGTTCATTTTTCACTTCACTTACAGAGTTTTGGAATTGCTGATGGGTTTTTTTTTTTTTCCTGAGTGTATTCATTGTGCATGCTCTCACAGTCTGCAATCCAAAATGCAGTTACTGTGCAGAGGAAAATAAGCATGTTTTGGTTATAGATTTATTCTTTTCTGAGAGTTTTCAATGGGATAACTTTGCAGATATATCCTGGCTAGTCTGGTAGTTCTCAAGAGGTTTGAAAGGTACACTTTCAAGCCAGAAAGATTTAAAACTGGGCCATTATGATTTAATTATGATTTTTAGGGTATATAAAATCACATTGCTGAGTCAAAGGAAACCATTTTTCCTCCCATCTGTTTTGGGATGGAGGGAGAAGTGTAAGCCTGTCAAATTATTTTAATCTGAAGAATTTCGATTAAAACTCGGAAAGAGCTTGCACATTTTTAGTTGGTGTTAACGCAGTCACAATGACACATTCAGGACTGCAAATCTCTTTTCTTATATGGAAACCTGTGGCAGAGGCAAAATAAAGTTTCAGAGGATTTAAAGCATTCCGCTCTTCAAAATATGTTCTTCACTTTCTTTTACAAATTTCTTTTCTCTAGAAATCAATACTCTTTGCATTTGTTAAAACAAGTTGAAATGGTCTTCCTTTATTGTTCTTTCTTTTTTTTTCTTTGTCTCAACTCTTCCATTAATGTATGGCACAAAATAATTGAACAGAGGGGTTGCATAATGACACCTAATATGTTTATACTTGAAAGAGCAGTATTTAAAGTACTCAGTCATGTGGATCTGTTCAGATCAAGAACTCAGTCACAGCAGAAAGGGTTTCAGGGGTTACATTTTTAACATTCCTCACATAAATACATCAAAGCTCAAGTATTTCAAGAGCAACCCAGATTTTTTATGCTTCAACACACTGATGGATCTGAAGAAAAACCAGTCACTTGTCTGGTTTTTTTTTTTCTTTTTTTTTATTGAAGAAGAGATATTTGCAGGAAAACAAAGATCTTTGTGCAATGATGCAAGTTAACTTGAGCATTAGCTGGATGGCACTGAAACATGCTTGTGCTGAGATGTCAAAGTGACTTCTCGGGAGCATAGTCTTTGTTAAATGAAATTGCAAGAATAAAGTGTATTTTAGCTGCTTCTTTTCCTTTTCTAACCATTCTTATACATCCATAAGTCTTCACCTAAATGTATTTTTCTTTAAACACTAATGCTTTTAATTTCACAAACCTTTTCCTATTCACTATGTTGTCACAGAAAGACATAATGAAATAAACAATTCTGAAATTTTTGCAAGCCATATTGCATTTTTTGATTGTTATTTCTTTTCAGAGTTTGGAAGTCTGTGTTTTAACATACAAAAGAAAACCTTTCTCACTGGTTTGTAAAATAACCTTTTCCAAGCTATAGCTATAGGACGATGGCATGCTTAGCATTAATAACATTTTAAAATATAAATTCTGCATGCATTGCAGTTGTGGGATAAAAGAAAATTTACCTTCTAAGAAGTTAGCAAATGTTTTAGCAATAGTAGCTGCATCATCAGATAAGGTTGGATACTACCCTGCTCTGAGTCCACTACTGTCTGGCTTTGTAAATAATTAGCAAATACTCAAAAGACAGGTAGATTGGCCTATAAAATACAGCTTTCAGGCAGCTTCAGGGTAAAAATGAACAAATTACGGCTTTCAAAAAACAAAGCTCATGCACTTTTTACTCATCTGTATTCCTTTCCAGAAATGAACTTTATTCCTGCAAAATCCTTAGCTGTCCTGCATGACTCTATACTTATCCAGAGTAACTTAAAGAATCTTGATGAACATTTTTTCTGTCTCACCACCTTCCCCCTCATCAAGCTGTCACTGTTGTCAGTCTTGTGTTTTTAGAACTAGTCCTCTGATATGCTGAACCACGTGTAAACAAATATTTGCTGAAAGATTTTTCTGGTGACACTTTTTTTCCCCCGTGAAGTTGGACTCTTAAATAGTCAAAACTGGTTATCAAGTCTCTGTCCTTTAAGAAACAGATTAAAAAGCAATAACTGAATCTGGTAGGGAAGTGGCAGGTCATGAACAAGCGTACTCAACATCCTACACACTCAGTTTGCAGTCCAGGGCTGGAAGAAACCCTTCCAGGACTGTATCCTAACTTAGATCCCAGACAAAGCCAGTCCAACTTCCTGGGCATGCTTTTTAATCTCTGCTCTTTGTGGAACCAGATTTCTTCTTATGTTGGTTTTGCTTGTGACCTTAGAGTAATGGAAGGTTTTTGCTGTTATTTTCAAAATGTTGTATGTTGGTTGATCTTTTCCATTTGAAAAATCAAATCTCCTATAAAGACAAGGTGGCCTTTTATTCAGTGAGGTTTCTTTCTGTTAGGGTCAGTGACATTTTTAGAACAAATGGGAACCTCCATGTAGAAAGAATAGTTTATGGACAGTAGAAAAGAAAGCACCTCTTTGCATCTTGAGAAAGAAGGTACCTCATGCAGTTCCAAATGATGTGTCAGTTTTCTCAGTATTTTCTGCTTAGATCTTAGGCCATCTCAAAGCTCTGAGAAATGTCCTAAAATATTAAAAATATTTCTGGAATCTTTAAAACTTTTTTAGGATTTTTTCAAATATAGATATTAAAATAAAGCAGAATCTCATGAAAGAGACAGCAGATATGGCTGGGTGGTGTATATTCAAATAATTGTGTTTGAAAGCAGGTGGCATCCTGTTCTACTGTCATCCTTGCAAGGGAAAATCCTCTTATTTTTTCCCTTTATGGATCTTTGTGGTCTCCTGTAGGCCTCTAGAAAAGTGTTCAGTTGTCTCTGAGACATAGTTCTCTCCTTTTCTCAAGCCTCCTGTTTCCATCCTCGTGGCTCTTTGGTTCCCACAGCTTTCCCTGGTGACCCCTGCACTGCAGCAGCATTTCCCAGTTTGGTGCTGTCTGAGAGCAAGCTCCCTCCTCCTTCCCAGCATCCAATTGTACCAGTGCATAATTGCCTGGTAAGACAGGCAGCCAGCCCACTGCTCTTCTGACAAGCCACAGCCCTTTAGCAAAACATACATGAGCAGTGCACTGTGAGCAACGAATTATACACTTGTAACATCTGTCCCTGCGAGAATCTCAGCTTTCACGGGAAAAAACCCCAAACCAAACCGATATATGTAGTCATCATGGTTTTGGCCGGTGCTTAAGAATGTAAACCTCTTTAATCTGGGATTTCAGAAAGCAAATGACAGAAATGGAAGCGAAGTGGGTTTTCTAGCCTTCCAGTTATTTCTGTGAGAAGGTTCAAAGGCTAACTGTGGGTTTGACAGATGTGAGGTCAGCCCCATCTGTTGATGCTCTAGTCCAAGGGAGGCCTGTTGCAGGTAGTAGGAGGTGTTCTTCATAATTTAACTCTTGGTTTGAACTCCTCTTTGTTTATACTTGTAGTATGTGAAAAGTATATAAGTAGTGGCCAAGAAACAAAGGAGGAGGTAAGGACACAGTTGATTCTATATTATGGCATTACCCAGGTCCAACAGTTGTGTCTTCAGGTGCTGTTCATCTTTTGCCTGCAATTGAATTGGGTCCCTGCATACCATCCTTACCTCCTTTTAGATGTACACTCACCAGTTTATGTGCAGAGTGTTTGTAAAGCCTGTCCAACCAAGGTTCTTCACTTTGGTGTCGTCAGGATGTTCTATCCTACTTGTGCTCTAGCGCATCAGGGCTGCTGTAGGCACGGTGAACCCTCAGTGATGAGAATGTGCTCAGATAATAAAATACTTGTTCAGTGAGATGGCATAGCTCAGGTCTCCTCCAAAACGAGGGACTCAGATCATGCATACTCATGGCAGTCTTTGGAAGAGAATGTCTGTATAGTCTGGAGTCTTGTCACAGGTAATGAGCAGAGACTGAAATGTGGATATTCTGGTTTTCTCCATGATTCTGGAAAGTTACTGAACAAAAGGAAGGAAAATACATTGTCTTCTAACAAAAAAGGTCAAACTGCCTAATTCTTTTTGTGAAATTAAGACAAGTAAGATTTCTAAGGAGCTTGGAGACTAGCCTTGACAAAGTGATGGTTTCTGTGGAGCCTCTGATTTAAAGCATTTCACTTTCAAATGTTTGAAATGTCAATGCTTTTAAGCTGGTAGGTGATTAAAAATGGATTTTCATCATTGTGATGCTTTTATACTTTTCATAGTTTTTGTCATTTTAGTATTAAAAAAATTAATCTCAGAAATCACCTCAGACAAAAAACCCAACAGTACTGAAAGAGTTTGTTTCAAAGAACTATAAGTACTACTACAGGGTAGTCTTTACAGCTTAGTTTCTATTTAGTTATGTGAATTGTGGAATATGTAGTTTTTAATAACTGGAAAAACATCAAGGTCCCTTCATAGAAACTCTTGAAAAATTTAGCAGTTGTCATTGCTGTCCCTGAATGTATTTTGGTTAAGGATCTTTATGTTCTTGTGTAGATAAGAAGGAACTTTAATGGGAATTGTAGATACATAATTTAAAATGTTAGCCTTTTCAGTTATATTTTTCATCACTAAAATGAATATTGCTAGCCAGGTAAATCCATAATAATGTGTGATTATTCCTAGTCTTTAAAGGTTATTTTCATTTTTTTTCTCTAAGAAATGTCAAGAAATGTATTTTGTTCATTGATTGGCAAAGCGTAGAAGTATGTGAATGATTAATAACTTCTGAGTTTTTTGCTGGTCTGAGCAACCTGATCTAGTTGAAGATGGCCCTGCTCATTGCAGTGGTGTTGAATTAGATTGCCTTTAAAGGTTCCTTCCAACCCAAACTATTCTGTCACTCTGTGAATATTGTACATGGGCTTCCTAGGATGCAGTGTTCAATTGTGTTAGATTTTACAACACTCTGGGTATAAAATGGCGGACAGCTCCATTTTGAAAAGTGCCATTGCATTTCAGGGTAATATTTGGCCAAAGCAAACAGAGAAAGGAGCTAGGGGCAAAGAAAGATGAAAACTAAGTCGTTGAAAGCTGTTACTTTGGATAAATTTGCAACAGAAGCATGTTGAATGAAAATTTCCAGATCACTGCTGTAGTAAAAGAGTTCACTGCTGTCTGTAGTGCTTAATTATTTGTATAATTAATATTTATGTAGGGGTAGAACCTTCTTAAATGCCGTAGAAAGCATAATTGTTAATTCCTACTACTGTTAGAAATACAATATCTGAATTTAGAGGCAGTATGGAGGGATTAGAGCAAAAGGAGACAGAAGGTGGTTAAGCAATCTGCTTCATTTCATTCAGCATATCTCTGTCAGAGCTTGTGACAGAGGCATCACCTTGATCTGTTATCAGGTGCATTTTGTCATGGTACTTACAGCAAAACTTTGAAGAATCTCCACTTTTTGGAGTGATTTGAGGGTAACTATACCATCTATGAGGTATAGATGAAGAAGGTTTCATAGGAAGACTTAAGGTGCTTTTCACAGGAGGATGATGAGCTGATGAAGAATCTGTGGGTTGGGCAGATGGTTTAAAGTGCAGAGGAGCACTAGTAGTGAAGTTCATCCTACTATTTGAGGATTTTTGTGAAGCTGAAGATGTGCATACTTCAAGAGACAATGAAGTATGTAACACAGCTTTCTGAAAGATTCAGGAGTTTGGGCCTTCATTATCATGACATCTAGGTAACCTGGGTAGTGACCATGAAAACAAGCAGCTGGTGTAGAATAAATATTTTTAAGACTGTCAGGTGGGAGGGAGTTTTGTGGCCATGTTGTGCTTTTTTGTGCATGGCAGCTCAAGGACTTCTTGTTTTAAGGTAGACTGTGTATCTTCCATTTAGTGGAACTTGTTTATTTTTCAAGGTTTAGGAAAATGAAATGTTGCTTCTTGAGGTATAGCAGTTATAACTGTTCTCATATAAGTATTTCTATTACAAGTCTCAGTTTGCTGAAGAAGCAGGGATGGGTATGTGATTTTTACCATGCATGGCAAGGTTGCAGCTGTCCTAGTGATATTCTTGGAAGTCACATTTTGATAGGCATCATTGGTAGCAGTCATGACTTAACAAAGTTAACCACTTTCTTCAGCTTTCCATTTTGTACACTGTTCCCTCCACTGGGTTGACACAATGCCAATCTGCACAAGGAACTGATCACTCTGGAAACAATAGGAAAAAATAAACAAGATTTCCCAAAGCATCATTACTAATGCAGTGTTTAAATTCTTCTAATATCAAGAAGCCACAGCCTAAATTTACTAGTTAGAAAATAAATGCAACCTGAATCAGCTATGCCTACATTTTGATTTTAGGAATTCTGGCATACTGTGCTCCACCGTCTTCTTCCCACCTTTGTGCTGGCATCCTTCCTTAGCAAACTCAATAATTTTATCTGAAAGCCAAGATGGATAGTTTCTAGCATGCAAAGCCCTTATGTCCTCATGACATGCATGAAGATTATGGCATATGGTTCACTGAAAATGTATTTATTTTTAAATCGTTATTGGAGGTTGGATCTAGCTTTGATCTGGGGGTGGATTAAGGGGAGGGTTCAGGTTTGTGTGTAACTGAATTTGAGTTACCCACAGCACCCTTGGTGCTCCCCTGCAGGGGAGAGTGCTGTAAGAAGCAGGTAACTGCAGGTAACTTGGGCCTCTCCTGAGCTTGTTGAGGAAAGGTACGTCTGCTCTTTTATTGTACCCTTGCCAGACAGTGTCTTGCTTCAGGGCACATTTTTTTCTTGTTTGCACTATGGAGTGCCTGACCTTAGGCAACCTAGTTTAGTTCATTAAATTTTGCTTAGTATTTTATACTGAATTGTGTCTATCTGCTAATCTCTACAAATCCATGTTTTACATTTGAAAGAACTTATTAAAAACAAGCCAAAAACTCGAGATAGGAACAACTTTGAGGATTCTTCTTTTGGAGGTTTTACTGTAGCGGAAATGTTCAGTGATGTGGGTTCTGCATAATGTAACACATCCTATTCCAAATCTCACCTTTTTTGAATTCTGGAAGAAACCCACACTCATTAAATAGCTTTCTGTTATGATAACTTGCAGAGAGGACTGCTGTACTTGAGCCTTCCTACTGTGACTTCTCATTATAAATCATCTCTTTATGGCTCAAAAATTCCACACTTCCAAGCTCCACTCATTAGTGAGACTGGAATTAATTTAATAATAGCTGGCTGTTTGCACCAGATCTGTGCTAACGAAAGACTGTTGCCATTTGTGTCCTGGATGCCCAAAACATGTATGCAATGCATTGGACCTGGAAAAACAAGGAATTACCAGGGCTAGCTCTGTGTGCATGTGTAAATGTACATGCAGGCAATGTGATTTCTATTTGTCCTTCTTCTTCTATTTTGCCTATTAAAAATGAGAAATTTATTTAAAAGAGACATTTTAATAATGGTACTGAATGTATTTAAAAAAAAATAAGTTTCTTCTTTTCTTCTAAAAGGGTATGTAATTTTTCATTGCCTTCAGAGAAGCTGAATTGTTTTACAGGTAGACTCATTTGACCACAGGTCATTACCTCACCAGAAATATTAAAGATCTTTTTTTTTAAGCTAAACAAGATAACTGTGCAGGCTTTCAAGTAAGTTTAATGTAATTGGTTAAGGGGTTTCAGCACACCTCTTACAGTACCAGTAACTGACCTTTTTTAAGTACTTCACCCCCTCATAGTTGAGAAGTAGCTTGGTATTGGTTCACAGGGGATTCTGCTTCATCATTTTTAGTCTCTCTTTATTTGAATTATTAAGGATTTGGTTTTGCAATACGGAGGTCAGTAATTGCTTTACCTTCAACTCTGTCTCTGATTCAGACCCTAGTATTGCAGTTTTTATTCTTAAAAGGCTATGCTTAAATATCGTTTTAAATGCGCTTTAAAAGGATAGCTAGAATAAGGGTGGAAAGAAATTAACACCAGTGTTTTTTATATTGTTTTCTTCCATATTTCTTATATAGGGAAACAAAGTAGAGGACATCCTATTCAAGGTATTCTGTTATTTTTATCAAACATACTTTTGAAGAAATTTTCTGTTGAAGTGATTGCAGGTTTTATTATTGGCTAAATATCCTTATATTTGTTCATTTTTACTCCTGTGATATCTTTGCAACACGCTTTGCTATCATTGAGCAGTAATTACTTATGTAGTTAGCAAGGACTGTTTGCTGCAAAAAGTTTAATTTGTTTTCTCTATTCTTTTTCTAATAGGTACTCATTCTTATTTCTGTTTAGTGTATTCAATAGGGAATGAATATAAAAAGCTTCCCCACTAATTAACATAGGATACAACAAGCTGTCTCTTCTTTAAATTATTCTTTGACCATTTACAATTTTATTGAAAAGCTAGCAATCTAATGAAAAAGAGGAGCAAATGAAGTTGTTATTAAAATGGTAGTTTTCCCAGTCTTGCTTCTCAAGATTGCAGTACTTACTGGTCAGTACTGGTCAGGTGTTGCAAAGGTTGTTCATTTCATTTCTCTTATAAGGTGTTATTTGTTTGTTTGTGGGGGTTTTTTGTTTTGTTTTGTTTTTTGGGTTTTTTTTTTGGTTGAGGTTTTTCTTGTTTTTGTACTCCAGTGTATTATTCTGTAAAGTTTCAAGCATATTTATATATCCAGAATTTTATTGCTAGTGCTTCGTAGCTACTTGGTTAGCTCCTTGGAAGGCAAGATTAGGTGAGAAAGGAGGCATGTAGATGTGCTTCAGACAGCTTGTTTTGACTAGGAGTTTGAGAGGGGTTCCTGTCAGTACACTTGAAAACAAAGCTTTTCATCAGTGGTGGTGACCTGCTATTTGTCAGCATTCTTTGTGAATTCCCTTTCATCTGCTGTTGGTGGGACTTTGAATTCTGAAGTTATGTAGTTCTCACAGTAAGTCACTTTCGTTAAGGCTTTCCAAGACTATTAGTCATTGCTGTGTTGCCTTTAGCTTCTCCAGTTCTTCGTCCTTCCTGTTTTTTGAACTGTGATCCTGGTGGAGCATAGAAAAAGGAGTAATTAAATAGAGATTGCATCCAGACTGAAGGAGATGTCCTTCAGGCTGTTATTTATAATAAGCACTGCATCTGAAATAAGTGCCCAATAAGTGGCTGATACTGTGAAATTTATTCCTACTCCTAAAGGGTGCTGACTTCAAACATATTACTTATCTACTTCTGAGTGTCTTTTGGCCATCCTGCTGTACCTTCTCATAAATAAATATATTTTGTGGGTATAGAAGAAACGTGAGATTTTTTTAAAATAACTTTTTGGTTACGAGATAGCCTGTATTCAGTTTGTCACACAGATGGTTCTAAGTCACTTAACAATCTTTTTCTTACCTTGCTAAACTGCTCGATCTGAAAATAAAATAACTGCACAAAAATCAGCTTTAAATTTTATTTTTTAGAGGAAATAAGTGTCTACTTGTATGATCTTAGGCGAGTCTTCCTTGATAGTATAAAATGCTTTCTGAGTTGATAAGCAGGTTCTGTGGTTTTCACAGACTTTCAGTACGATTTGTGCTTCTCTTTGAAATGTTGTAGCTTTTTAAGCTTTACTAGAAGAACTACAATTAAATGTTCAACATTGTAATGTATTTTCTTTGTTATGAGTATAGTTTCAAGACTACTTTGTTGCTTGCTCTTTTGACATATTTTAAAATTACAAATAACACAACCAAAAGACCTTGATTTTTTCAGTAGGCAGAGAGAAAATGAAGAAACCTGCACATAAGGAAAAAGAATAACACACCTGCACATAAGAAACCTGCTGCTTGTTATCCATGATCCACTCTAGAATCGTGTTATACATTGTAGCCACTGACTGTTGTAGCTTGATAGGCTTCCAGCTGATAGATTTCTATTACATCTAGAGAGGTTATTCTGTCAAACCTAGAGCCAACTTGCTATTTTATCCCATGTGCAGAAATCTGTTATTGATGACTTTCTTCTGGGTTGGTAAAGTTGCTTAGTCATTGCCAGAGGCTTAATCTGGGATTTAATGACATTTTTGCTGATAAAATCCATTAGTCAGTATGCGTCCATTTGCAATCTTACAGTATGTGTTTTCCTCCCACTGTGTATTAAACCAGCTCATAGGCTTTAATTTTCCTTTATTGCTCACTTATTAGTGTAGGTAACCTGAAATGTGCCATTCTAATTTTTGGTGGTAGGTAGGATTGCAGTCTGTGCTCTTAAGAGCCATTTTATGCTTTGCTTCTTTTCTTCTTAAGCATTGTCTAGAAGAGGAGAACAAACTTTGTTAAGAAGAAAAACTGCAGATTTAGCCATTCAAATAAGCTTTAATAAATTGCATTGTCAGGTGAGATTTACTTAATGTGATGTAGGAGATATAAATGATATTGTGAGACTAGGCTGTGGGTCCTCATTTTCATGTGTGTTTGCTGCTCAAGAGGACAGGCTAGCTATACAGCAGGTACAGCCTTTGTGTTCCCAGTGAGACTGGGGCAAGGCTTCCTTTCTCCTTGGGGCTCCACAGGCCTACTGATAAATTTGCTCAAGTGTAGTGCTGAACTGTGCTGCCCACCTTAGCTGTGCCGCTCATCCTATGGGACCGTCCTGCTTCCTTGCAGTCCATATGGCAGTGACAGAAGCAAACTGCTTCCATTTTACACAGCTGAAATCTTCCTTTGGTTCCTTTGAACTTTAACAAATTCCTTTGTCATGTTGCTCTATCCAGTTCCTTCTTTTATTTCTGAAAGATCTGTGTTGGAACCAGACCCTTTCAGGATTTATTAGTGTTGAGAAGTGTGGAAGGATTACTTCACGTATCTTGGAGAGTGTGATTTCATTTGTTATACTCTCAGTACAGTGTTTACCTTTCTAGCAGTGGTTTAAGAGAGTTGCTTGTGACCTGTGATAATCTGTTATGCTTCTTTGAAGATAAGCCACTACTTGTTCCACTTCTCATAGTTGTATAGCTTTAAGCAATCAGTGTTGCCCCTGCCTTTTATACAGGTTTATTTTTCTGAACATTTCTGTTACTTCAAAAACAGTTTGAATCCCAGTTCTCCCTTACAACATACTTGCATGTTCAATGTGCTCTCGGTGTTTTGTGTAGCATGGAAAGTGCAGCACCCTTCCTTCGCTGCAAAACCTCTGCATGAGACAATACTTGTTAAATGAAATGCAGGTATGACGACCACCTGTCTATCTGTGCAGCGGTAACAGTAGTGCTGGACAGCCTCCCTGGGCAGTCTGGCAGTCCAGAATGTCATTTGGTCCCAATGGGTTTCTAATCTCTTGTGTAAAGCTCTTGCTGCTGCAGATAGATGGAGTAACTCTGGGTAGATATCTGTAACATCGCCATCGTTACACAGCATTTAGCTGTGTGCACTTTGAGAAAGCCTTTCCTTCCGCTGATCATGCAAACAGATTTATCAAGCTCCTGTAGTCTCACGCTGAAATCCACCAGATAGAAACTTTCTAACGCAGTTTTCAGTAATACAAAGCAGGCATTCTTTATTGCAGTGCTGGGCACTTGGAGGATCCTTTCACTGATCGAGTGCCCAAGTGACAGGTACGCAGAGTTCTTGTCATACACACTGATAACATATTCATTAGCTATCACCACTTACTTGATATATATGTATTACTTTATTTTACATAGTGACAACCCTTATTAGAAGTCCTTTTATGGTTCTTTGGGATTTTCCTTGGTGGTCTTCAATGTCCGGTGTCCCCTTTCAGGTGACTGTTCCTCAACCCCTGCATTTGAGTAAGCGCGATATTATTGTTTTGCATAACTTCTGCTTTGTGAGCCTTGCAGAGCTGAGTTGGCATCCTGCTTGTGCTTTGCATGACTTCGGTTTGCCTAAGTTATATCCTTTGTCTGCTTCTCCAGGGCTGTGTTGTTCTGTTCTCCCATCCTTACCAAGCCCTTCGGCTCTTGTACTGTTTTTGATCTTAATGGAGTCTATCTTTTCACCTGTAGTCCTTGTAACTATTTTTCAGTGGAGAGGTTAGAGTCTTTGTGGGTTTTTTTTGGTTTGGTTTGGTTTTTTTTTTGTTGGGGTTTTTTGTCTTTTTTGTTTTGCTAATTAAAGATTAATATTAAAGGATTAAAGATTTTAGAGCAAGACTTTGACAATTTTAAATGCTAATATTTATAAGTCAAATTATTGTAAGGCAGTTCAGTTGCAATAAGGACTGTTTAGCCTGTGTTACAGGCTAATTACAATAAAAGTATGTACAGATAATCTTCAGCTGTTTTGTGAATGCACTGACTTCCTTGTTGGAGAAGAATTGTGTGGGGTCATAACAGTAGAAGTAAATGTCATTAAATAAGTACAGTTGATTCAAATATTGGACAAGCTGTAGACAGACTTCCAGCTCTGAGGGAAAACAGTGCTTCAGGCCAGTTGTTGCATCACCAGTGAAAATGAGCAAACCTCATTTAGTGGGCCATGGAAGTAGGAGCAAACTGGGCAGGTGACCAGGCAGCGTTAAAGGCCACTTCATCTCAGTACTGTGACCCAGCAGGGGTTGTGGCAAATAGCTTCATTCCTGGTGGGGATATGTTTTGAATTCTAGTTTGGCTCCAACTTGGCTGAGCTGTTATCCAGGAACCTCTACCAACTGTGGGAAGAAGGTTCTGTCAGTCTAGTGAACTGGCAGCATTTTACTAGTTTTGGAAGACCCAGTTTTCAAGCCAACATATTTTTAAGGAGCTCTAATTTGGAAAAGAAATTCCTGTGAGTAATGCCTGATGACAAATCTTCTTTCATCTCTGCATTTCCTGAGTTCTAAAAATAATACTTTGTGTGTTATGATTTTGATATTTGGACTGTCTTGATCATGTGCCTTATTTAATGCTGCTTTGTGAAATGGACTGAGTGAGGTTAAAAGAACAGTATATTGTGAAAATGCTTTGGACACCACTTAGTAGGTGATGACTGAGCTTTGGCAGGAGCTGCCCTATGAAAAAATCTGCTGCAGTGCCTTATTTAAGGGCAGTATAATGAAGTGAGGAATTAGGATTTAATGGAAGGGAAATGTGCAATGTGGGTGTGTCATGCAGATAGATTTTGATAGGGCGATGAAAAGGATTTCTAGTCACAAAGACTAGAATTGCAATGGTGGTACTTGCCTGTTAGCAGGCAGGAGAGATGTTAAATCTGATCTAAATCAGTGCTCATTTTTTTCCTCAGATGAAAATGACTACTTATGAAAGGTTAGAGGATTTATGGGGGTGTCAAAACATATGGCAGATGGGCTGGATTAGGACTCATAAGTATAGTAATCCAAATCCTTTCTGCCAAGCATTACAGAGGATCTCTTCTCCTGCTGGACTGCACTGAATGTACACAATCAGATCAGAGGAGCACAGGCTCCAGAGGAAGAGTTACTAGTGAAAGTGCTTGTCTGAGCAGAGTTCATTATGAAAGCACTTCCTTTGCAAGAGAAAGTCTACTGGGGAACTGGCTACATTATTTAATTTTAATAAATTGCTGGAATGATTTTCTTCCAAAGCCTGAAAGAAAGTAAAGCCAAAATGTATGCTAAACCTTTCTCATTATCTGTGACTATATTAGCACAGAGGGATAAAAGCTATGCAAAAGTCATGAATGCTGAGAGAGGAAAAAGGGGAAAGGAGTTTCTCTTTCCCTTCTAGGCCAATGCTATCTGTGAGATTTGAAAATTTAAAAAAACAGAGAAAGGAAAAATGCATCCTACTTTAAATTGTTGTGACAGATGTTTAAGTGTTAGGGATAGATTTTCTTGGCTCTAGACTGTCTTCTCTGAAATCTGGAAATTCACAATGGCGTGTCAGTGTCACACAGGTTATTGCTAACTGTAGTTAACACGCAGTTAACTTTAAAAAGTTGTGAAGCTACTGGCTATTGAAAAGATCCATGTCGGAAATCTGGGGAAGAATGCAAACTATTTGTGTCTGAGGCAACAGCAGGAGATTTGCACTTCACTCCTGTACTCACTTAACTAAGCATAATAATCTACCAGAGCTCCTTCTCAAGTTGACTAGTGCCTTGCAGCACGATAAATTGATATGCTGGTGTGGTAAACCTACGCATATCTCTGAGCTCCATGAGTGAATGCTTAGCTATTCCATTTGAAAGTCATGTAAAATGCTTACAAATAGTAAAAAAAGTTTTGTTACAGCATGAAACACAAAACTGTATATGGACAATCTATTTTCTTTGTAGAACCAAGTGTGAGGATCCTGATTGCAGAGATCTTAAGTATAAAGCTAAAAGAGAGGCTGCAAATAGTTACTTCAGCAGTGAAGATTGATTAGTTCCGAGCTACAGATTTTAATATTTCCAGGGATAGGAACAAGAGGTAAACTTTTGTTAGTATTTGGTTGACATATGAGGAAGACCTGAAAGATTTTATAAAGTTTCACTATTAGCCATTAGGAATCGCATATCTGCTCTCACATGGTTTTGTCAGAGAACCCTGTAATGTGAACTTATCCAGCATTTAACTGAAAAGTGCAATGGTTAGGTCTTCAGAAAAGTGAGATTTTCTTCCAGTTGTTAAGTAAGTATTAACAAAATAACAAAGCAGTATAATAACTCCCTGAAAGTTCACTTTTCCTCTGTTAATCAAGTTTCTCTTCCCTAGTATTTGAGATATCTTAATCTTTCAAGTGGTATATAGCCTTCCAGCAAAGACTTGCTCTGAATTTCTAACTCAAAAAAGACCGTCTTTCACTTCCCAGCTTCTTTCTGTCTAAGCAGCCCCTCATAAGAGGTTTGTAAGAAGGATGTATGCAAGACCAAATAGGTCACATTTAACATTTGAGTTGTTTATATGTATGTTTGAAGGAAATGAGTTTGAAAATAATTGAGCCAGAAGGGTGAGGCAGAAAAAATTTCATGTAGAAAAATATGATGAGAATGAAAGGACAAGTTGAACCAGGGGCATGAGGTTTTACTATGAGGGCATACATGAAAATCCATGAAATCTGAATAATCTTTTTATTCCAAATATAAACTTAGTTGAGAGTTTCAGTGATAACCAGTTTACACAGCTTTATGACATTAAAAGCTTTTAAATAGTTTTGGCAGGCATGGATGAAACCATATGTAAAGTGAGTTGTGAAGTATTATCCAGCTTACAAATAAAAGTAAGTTGTTCTAATAGGCTTTCCAGGGAATGTAGTTATCATGAAGTGTAGATGAGGGTTTTGATTGATATATTACCAAAAATTGTGGATTATCCAGGATATAAAATAGCTAGTAAATCAAACTGGTATTAATACGTCAAATTAAATCTGTGGACCCAGGCTTTACTTCATGTACAAAAAGTGCCAATGTTTTTTAAATGTTTGTGATACAAATGCATAAATATTCTCATTATAAATTTGTTTGTTCCCTACTAATGCCTCTATTAAATTCTTCCATATTGTACCAAAACTGAATGACATTTAATATTTTAAACTTCACAAGGAGGAACTCTGTAGAAATGTGAAAAGAAATAAATTTCTTCATGATAAATTATAAGATAAATTGTAAATTATCATGACTAGACTGTGTCTTCTTAGTAGAACATCAGCAAACTAATGGTAGAAAACTATTAATAATTGACCTAAAATGGAGCAACGCAATCATCTGTAATTCATGATATCAAGGGTTCATCCCACCCACAGAGGAGAAAAATGAGCTGTTTTGTAGAAATAAGATAAAACATTTTACTGGGAGGTTCTGCTTCTGAATAACTAAATAAACATTGAATAAACGTCCCAGCAATGTGTAGTGTGAGATGGAAAAACAGACTTAATAAAATGAAAAATGATTGACAAATAATTCTTTCTAATAATGGGGGAAAGATTATCAAAGCACTTATACTGTATCTGGAACTATTTGGCAAATAGGGGATTTTTTTCCTTACAAAAGGCATCTGAGAAATTGAAATATAAAAATAAACATATTTTAACAGAGACAGTAATGTAAACCAGCTTTCATTTAGAGTGCAGAACTCACCCAAGAAACAGCTCCTGCTGGAAAACGTTATTCCATAAATAAGTGGAGATTCTTCAAGTTGCTAGCATGATGATATTTGTAGGTGAAGTCAGCTGCCTGCTATACATAATATTATTTAGATGCATATGAAGATGTGAAATGTTTTGGAGCACTTATTATGGTGTGCTTGAAGAAAAACCCCTAATGTTTGGCTCTGAGATTGCAGAATCACAAAGTTGTAAGGGTTAGAAGGCACCTCTGTAGATCATGTAGTCCAAACCCCCTGCCAAGGCAGGGTCAGCTAGAGCAGGTTGTACAAGAATGCATCCAGGTGGCTTTTGAATGTCTCCAGAGAATGAGAATCCACAACATCCCTGGGCAGCCTGTTCAGTGCTCTGCTTCTCTCAATGTAAAGAAGTTCTTCCTCATATTGAGGTGAAACTTTTTGTGTTTTGTGCAAAATGAAGTGGGACTTTTAGGAGTAGGTGGATCTGAAGGCTCCAAGTGATCACGGTAGTTGATAGGTAGGAGCTAGGAAACCTAAACGTGGAATCTCTGTCTGTTTTCCTCTCTTGCTTTCTTGGAAATGTTAATCAGTTCCCTGGTGAAATGCCTTAGGAGAGACTTTGATTAAGGAAAATGGAATTGGAATATCCTTTAGACTTTAATTCTAGCTAAAGCAAACTTGTGTTTTGGTCGCAGCCAGAAACAGAGAAAGGATTTGGGAGGTTATGTAGGAGCTATTGTAAGATTCCATAAATTCCTCTAAAATAAAGAGTTTCCAAAGCATTACACAACTAAATCTTAAGCAAGGACAGACAGCCCTAAAATGTCTGAAGGCTTGACTATGATACATTCTTGATACAGCTTAAATGAAAGACCCAGTTCCTTTAGTCTGTAGTCAATAACATACCCCAACATGGTGTGATCCAAATGTCAGAGACTGAGATCCATTGTGTTTGATTCCATTACTGAAAAAAGTTCTATCAGATATTTTCTTTGTTCTTTTTTATGTATAATTTACACAACTAAATACCTAGTGTTAATACTTTTTTTGTTTATTTTTTTGTTTTTTTTTTTTCCAGAGAAAGAATTTGACCCTGTTCTTCAGCATTGGTTTATTGACCTCCTGGGGAACTGCACTGCTGGGTGTTCGCTTATACTGGATGGGCAACAAGCCCCCAAGTTTTTCTAATTCTGACAATCCAGCAGCTGACTCAGACAGTTTTCTCACACGTACCCTGACCTTCTTTTACTTGCCAACCAAGAACCTCTGGCTGTTGCTGTGCCCAGATACCCTCAGCTTTGACTGGTCTATGGATGCCGTGCCTCTTCTAAAAGCAGTCAGCGACTGGAGGAATTTACACACTGTGGCCTTCTATGCAGGACTCCTCCTCCTTGCCAACTTTAGCTTGAAGCGCTCCAGCAGTGAGAGAGAATGCAATGGGAAAACTGTAATGAATGGCAAGCAAAATGCTAATGGGCATAGCTGCCACTCAGAGATGGAGTACAAGACACTGGAGGTGAAGTCAAGCTTTGCATCAAAAGAAGAGAATGGCCTAAAAAAGCATGAAATTCAGAAACTGCAGCTTCCTTCAACTGAGAACATTGTCATTCTCTCTCTCTCTTTGTTAATAGTGCCCTTCGTTCCTGCCACAAACCTATTTTTCTATGTTGGCTTTGTAATAGCAGAGCGTGTGCTGTATGTTCCTAGTATGGGCTTCTGCCTGCTGGTTACAGTAGGTGTCAGGGCCCTTTATGTCAAAGCCCAAAAGCGCTTTCTGAAGAACTTGGTTTTTTGTTCCACTGCTGCATTAATTGTTTTCTATGGACTCAAGACTGTTGTCAGGAATGGGGACTGGCAGAATGAGGAGATGCTGTATAGGTCAGGGATAAAAGTAAACCCTGCTAAAGGTAATTTTTGCTCTTTATGGTGAATGCTTTACTAATTCCAGTCTGTCTTTGCCTTTGAATTGTCTGATTTTATCAGCTGCATCTAAAGAGGCTGCTTTAAGAAATGTAATTTCAAGTTGCAGTGGTATGTGCGTTAGTAAAAAATGGGGAAAAGCAGGAATGTGTTTTGATTAAGTGTTGCAAGTTTGGCATTAACATGGAGAAAAGGAGACCCTAAGGTAAGGGGATACCTTCTTTTTCACTGGTATTAGTTCTGTATTTTGAAATCAAAGATGCATTGTTAATATTTCAGGGCCACCCTGGTGTTTTTCCACTTGGAATCTGGTATCTAGCTTGCTAATTAAGGTTTTTGTATGTTTACCAAATTTCTGTTTTCTTTGACTAGAAAATATAAGAAGTAGTAAAGGACAGTGTCAGGGAAGTGCTGTTTCTTTATTTCATCTGATGCAAATAACGTCAATACTACATAATAAAAATGAGGAAATGAGGTCATATAATTCAGCCTAGGAAATGACTGTAGTTCCCCCTGCATATGAGTACTGTAAAGAGTTATTGTCAAATACTTATGCCTTCCTGTTCATGTATAAATATCAGCTATTTGTCACATTGCCCAGCCACGTCTCTCAAAGGTTAGATCTATGCTGTAATGAGATGTGACCACAGCTAGTATAAACACATCCAAACAGGCAGTAAACCTGCTAATTCAGGGATCAGTAACAACGTTTAGCTGTGGCTCTGTGGTTTCAAGCATCTATGGCAGATCCAGCTGGGATCCTGAACTCCATGGTGCCTGGCTGTACTGCTCTTGGCACACATGCAAGTTTATATGAGAATGGTCAAAATATCACCTGTGAGTGCAATGTAGACATTGACTAAGCCTTCCTTATTCACAGTTCATCAGAAGTGAGAAGGGATCAGTTGATTGCTTTGCCTGTCTGTGAAAGAAAAATTTGACAGCACTTGAACACTCTAATTTTTTCAGTCCTCTGTTCAGAAACCCATTATATGATGCAAAGTCATCTGCTGATTGAGTTGTGCTTTTTGGTTAGACAGTTATATCATGCCATAGTCCAAAAGCTGTGAAAGTAAGAGCCAGATGCAGGTGGTTACTGTGAGCTGATGGAGAGTGAAAAAGTAGATTTGGCAGATAAAATGCCTTGCAAAGTGGCATTTTAGTAGATTGTCAGTCTGATTTTGTAACTCTTCTTCATATACTTTCTCACCCTAGGAAAATGACTAAACTTGTTGCTGCAGTAAGTGACTTTCGTTAATTGTGAACAAGCACATCCCATTTGTTTTACTTTTTTTTTTTTCAAAATTAGCACAGGAGAGCAAGAAATTAATTAACTGAACAGTGAGCCAGCACACCAGAGTGATTATGTGAAGCTCTGAGACTTACAAGTTTAGTGACAATATAAATTGTATTAAAACACTGGAATTCCTTGGAAAGAAAAGTGTGTATGAACATGATTAGTTAATGCATGTTCCATTTTTATCCTTGGTGGAGATCCCCAGACATTAATAGTTGTCTGCTCGCTATGAGCCAAATTTCGTGATCAAAAAAACTATGCTAGTTTTTGCCCAATAGTAGGATTGGCTGCAGCATTGTCTGGAAATTAGACTGCTGGATATTATGCTCCCAGGGGAGAAGCTGAGCTATTTTCATCATACGCATCTCAGTATGCACAGACTCGTGTGTATGTGATCGTCTGGTTTCTTGCCGCATAAGCTGACATTAAGTGTCTTGTAAGATGTGTGAAAGCAAAGACAGTATGTCGATGCGATGATAGAGACATGACTGAGCTGACTTTAAATCTGCCTAAAATATCCTGTTAAACTGCAGCTGAATATTTACTAGCCCACACACATTGTAATAAGGCTGGGTATAAGAAACCCCTAGCTAATTTGACCTGTCACCGAGCTCTATTCATTATTGTGAATATTTCTAAGATCATCCCTGGCTTTGACTATGCTAATTTTATTTTCTATTTCTCATATAATCAGGCAAGTCTGACTGGACTAGACTGGCTGCCAGTCCTGCCAAAGCATTGGGAGATCAACAATACAAACTACTTTTCAGTAATTAAATGAAGTTGACGTAGGAAAAACAATTTATTTTTGTTTGCCTCTTTTTTTTTTTTAGTTTTATGAATGCTTGTGATAAATAGGCTATTCAGAGAGTGAGACAATGGGCTGTTCAGTCAAATGGTAGAGCGGAGAAGTGTTTTCCTTATTTTTAGGCTACTAAGAAGAGGCTATCACTCCGCATTTCTCTGTTTTCCTCAACTCACAGCAAGTTTCTCTTCAATAGTATTTTTTTACGTCTGAAAATTTTGGAGTGGCAGAATCATATTCCCTGATAGTTCTGCTTTTTCTCTCATCTCCTGTAAAGAGCTTCTGAACAAGAGCTGCTTCTGTCCTAATCTAAAAAGCAATGAGGTATCCCTTGAAAAACTCACAGTGGGGGAACCAATAAAGAATAGAAATCTGTGAAGACCAGCTTTGCTAAATCGAAAAGATGAGTGTTTTTTGTCTGGATCCATTTGTATTCTGGGCTGGCAGGATGAAAGCCACTGACGGCTGAATGCTGTGCAACATTGAGCTGATGTGCCGTACTCGTAAGGGCACTTGCGAGGCAGGCTTTTAGCATGGGTGCATTTGTGTTCAATGTGGCTGAACCACTTTGGAAATGGAGTTGTCTCACGTGGTGATGGTTTATAATCAGGTCCTCTGTGTTGTAATAGGTGTAAGATTATAATCTTATCTGCTGCTGTGGGACTTTCAGGCAAACATGTTCATCAGCTTCTCCATCTTCAATCCTCAGTGAAGAAATGGGTGATAATCACCTCACCAGCACTTTCTTCTGGTCCCTTCAGGGGTACCTTGCAGGCAGCGCAGACAGAACAGTGTTCTGCCTCAGGTGAGAAAGTCTCTACCCCCGCAGGCAGCCACAGCCTTTCTGCAATTTACATTTCTCCAGGCTGTTCTTGTCAATCACTGACAATATGAAAAAAATACTCAAAAGCATGGGGCATGGATTATCTCTTAAAAAAACCCCAAAATGCACCATGGGAGAGTCAAGTGAGAAGAAGGTGGTGAAGCTGCTTCCGAGCTGCCATGTGCGTGTCAGGCAGCTGCCATCCCTTGGCTGAGGGCATCCTTATGAGGGCTTGGGATGCCTTAGCTGCATCTTTACTGGTCTTGTTCTGCTGTTTTGGTTATGACTAGTATTTCAAATAACTTTAAAGTGATCCAAGCAGTACCTCATTACAGTTTGTCAGCACTTGAGGGAGAAATGTGCAAGACTGACTAATTTAGTTTATGGATTCTGAAGTGGGTGTATGCATGTTTTGACCGTAGGGAAGGAAAGACAGAAGTGTTTCTCTGTTCTGCCTTCAACTTAATGAGCAGCCCAACTGATATAAAACCATTCTTATTATCTGAGTGTTCTTTTATAGCAAAGGAAGCCTCCCAAAATGTAAAAGCAAGCAAAAAAGTTAAAAGTGGGTGGTAGCTGTCATGTCTTTTTTGGTTAGACAGAAGGCCATTCTGTGGTGACAATTACCTTGTGTTTATTATAAAATTGTAATGACACACAAAATAATGGTGCTTATTATGCCTCATTAACTCTAGTTTTCCCTGTAGTACCAAAAAATAAGCTTCAAAAAACTTAATCTTTTTCCTCTGGGCAATTTTATACCTTGCAGTCCACATCTGAACATCAAAGATCATTATGATATATTTGCTGTACCTGGTACAGACATTGATTAAAGAAGTAGAAAATAGAGATGCTTAAACTGCTAGACTGCCACAGAGGTATTAGTTTTTTGGCCATATTTTCTGATGAAATTTTAATCTCCTGGTGCCATGACATTTGTAAATAAGCTTTGAGGATCCTTCCAGGGGATAGCTGACCTCCTGCTCAAAGTGGATGCTTCACTAAAAATTCAACTAATAGTTCAGTGAGGAAAAGCAGTTACTCTACTTTGTGCTAAGCTAGGTAGAGAAGCCATATTTCCCTCAACCAAAAAAGATGCAAAAAACCATTGTTTTCCATTATTACTATTTTTGTATCACTACTGATGACTGGAGACCAATCGAGAAGAAATACTTTAAGGTACAGCATTTTTCTAATATGTTTATTGTTAAGAGTTTGTATTATGTTGACAAGATCACCTCTAACACTTTTAGAGCTTTCAATACCTATTGTACTGACACACAGCTTGTTGTTCATTACATATTTTTTATACTTCCTAAATAGAGGAGTGTGTGTCCTAATAAATACCACATTGGGAATTTAAAGTTGGCTTGAGTATTTGGGATTGCATTTCAGAGTTTTGGTGCATATATTCAGGTTTTTTAATATGTAACTTGTCAGTAAAACTCCAGCTCATCTTTGGCCCAACAGCCTAAAATACTGTTCTTCACAGTAGTTATTTCTTTTTCCTTTGGTTCATTTAATTTCAATAATAGTAAAATGGTAATGGTGTGATTAATACAACATTGCACTGAATAGAAAGTGTGGATTTGGGGAAAAAAGGCTTAAGAGAGGAAGTGATTTCAGTGCACAGATTGCCATATAAAACATCAGATTTTAAATGTATAAAACCTGCTAGTAAGTACACTTAAGTTTTGCATATCATCACTGTTGAGAAATACCAGTGATATGAGTCTACCATCTGGAGTTAGGCATTCATGAATTAGTTTTAATTTTGCTAATGAACTCTACTTTAGTCTTTGAACAAACTCAGTTTTTTGAGATTGGAATATTGGAAATTGAATTGGAATTTTTTGAGATACGGAACTCATATTACCTATTATCATAAGATACTGGAATTTTATTTTAAAATTTTGATGATTCATAACCTCTCCATATTTATGGCAGTATAATATCCCTCCTAAGCCAGTTGATGAATATATATCAGGATATATAGTCATTATGGTGATTCTTGACGTTCTTCTTAATTAATGTTTTTAGAAATGGTCAGGGAAGCGTACCACCAAGTAATCATCAGTTTTCCCAATACCTTTGCCAGAACTTTCTGGTACTTAGTCTTTTTTGACTAAATGTTGCATGGATATTTTCATGTTTTCCTTGACTTCTATTATTGTTTTCAGCTTTAGCTACTTTCTAAAGAAGAAATTACTTTAAGGAATGTCTTCTGTCGATGGTGTTAAATGTTTCAAACCACCAGTAAGAACCTTTGTAACAGCTACTGTATGGCAGATGCAATGATCTTATTTAGGTAAAAAAATCATAGGTTAGAATTACATATTAAAAGTATAATTTATAATATATATAATTTTATATGGCTATATAAGTCTGTTATTGCCATATATGAATTATGCAGGATATACCATGAGAGAATTTGGTGTGTCTCTTCATAACAAAAATGTCAGAACTTGAAGCATAAGTGTTGTTCAAAGTTCTTAAAACAAGTTGGAAATACTTTTTATATCTGCCACTCTTAACAGCTTGTTGTGGTTTAGGAATAGTGCTCCCCAGATCAGTGCGCCCACCCAGACTCTCCCAAATACTTGCTCTCTTTCTCCCCTGACTGGAAACCAGAGGGAGCTTTCCTTACTCCTGCCCCTGGCAAGTGATGGGAGATGGTATCACATAACCTTAGGGTCTGGCCATGCCTGACACCGTAGCTGGGACTACAGGCACCACCTTGCCTGGCTGCTGTAAAAAAATTACCTCTGTCCTGGCTGGAACTAGGACACAGCTTTGAAAGTTAGCTCAAATGAACCACACAGAATTGTTTGAAAGTTAAATAAAAAACCTATTCCCTGAAAACAGTGTGGGTCTCTCTAAACAGATGGTAGTGCTGCCCTGGATGATTAAAAGGTGTAGAAGGAATGGTCATAAGTAAGTTGTTTGGGAAGCAGACGTAGTTATTTAGGGCATTTGAGCATGCCACAGGCAGCCCAGCCTCAGCAAAACAGTCTGGTTATGCCAGATACGGTGGAGAGCTGAAGGAAAGTGGTTTACAGTTCAGTTCAAACTCTGAATTTATTCGGCAGTGACAGTGTTCTCTCTTTCAGTTCTTCGGTATTGCTGTAATTTCCTCTGAAACTCAGGTAGGTGTGGGATGTGCTGCTTCTTCAGCAGGATACGAGAAAGCCTGGTATTCTTCCTTTATAAATATGAGAGATCTGGAAGCAAGGATTTTTTTTCCCACCTTGGAGTATAGTACAACAGCATCTCTAATATGTGAATCTTAAATTGCAGGGGGGGTAGGAAGAGAAGCTATTATTAACTAATAGTTAGGCCTTTTTAAAGAAACAAACACGAGACGCTGGGACATGGACCCATCAGACTGTTACTTCTTCCCCTGCCTTCCCTGAGGTGCTCTGCAAAATCTTTCAACAAGGTCATCTGGGCTAAAAATGACAGTGGAGGAAATTAAAAAAACCCAAACAAACAGCCCTGGTCAAGGAAGAATTAGCTTTGGCAAGATAAGTTTTTGTAGCATATCAAGCAAAATGGCATAAGGTTTTTCACCAGAAAATGACAGATTTTATTTTCCAGTTTGATTAAAAGACAAACCTTTGGTCCATATTTGTGTGTTCTGTGGAATTAACCTGAGGTTTTTTTCAGAGGGAAAGATTTACTTTTAATTAGAAGAAAATGAGATTATCTGGATTGGTTCTCAAGATGAGCATGTTTGTTTAAGTGCATTAGATAGTCATCCAATTGTTTCATTATTTTGCCTTTTTTTCAAAATATGACAACTCAGAAAAAGTTCTCTTTACATAAAATTTTGCCATGCGTTACATGTCTTCATTTTCCTCTCTGTGATGGAGGTTGTATTGGTACATGTATATATTTTATACCATTTCTGGTAGGGTAAAATCCCAGTGTAGATAGATAAATACAAGTAATTTAAGATTTCAAATACCCCTCCTGTGTAAGAGGGGGTTACTTAAGCTTGAACTGTCATCATGGCCAAACCTCATGCATCCAAAAAGTAAACGATGGCTGATGTAATTATAGTGTGCACGAGCGGCTTGCATGTAGTTCTGTTTTAGATGGCAGAAGAGATCATGAAATAGAATGACTGAATTCTCAATGCCATTCCCTTCTCTTTCCTTGAATTATCTAGCACACTGAATTTTTCTTTGCGGTCTTAAAATACAGAAGATATTTTTAATGTGGACTGTTAAAGATACTAGTTAATAGTTGTAGTGTCTTTAATTAGTTTCACTACTGATAAATGGAGGTAGTTTTATGACCTATCTTCCTTCCTGCCACCTATATACCATACCAGTGTGGATATGTATTGGCTGGCAAAGCTTCACAGGCTCTTGTCTTGCCCTTCTAAATGATTTAAAATAAAACAAACAAAACCAGACAACTTGAAGTGTTATGAAAAGCCTGCTACCTGGATATGAACTAATTCGCCTTTTCCAAGTCTGACATATGTTGTTTGAGCACATCTGAAGAGTCTCTTGGTTTGACAAACCCAAATGCTGATTTTCTTCTCCCTGTGGCTCCTCTGGGATGTTTCCAGGACACTGTGCTCACTGCTCCCTTTTCTGGAAAGGAGCCAACAATGATCCATCTACTCTTAGCTTTGAGGACCAGGGCTGACATTTCAGTGCACCCTGCCATTGCTGCAGGAGGCTGGCTTGCAGTTCGTCACTTGGGACATAAGTGATAATTCTGAATGTATCTTAGATAATTTTTTTAGAAGCCGGCTGTTTAGAAGGTTACATAATTTGACAAATTTAGTACACGGTCCTCTAATTGTGTGAGTCAGTATGGGGCTCTGAAGAGTTCCTCAGGGATCAGCCTGAGATGGCTGGGGTGCCCAGCAGTGTCCTCTTGTTCCACTTGTATTTTTCTGCTCCTTTGTCCTCCATTCATTTTCTTGCATGATTTATATCCATTGTGTCTACAAAATACAGTTCCTTATATCATGAGAGTTTCAGTTCAATGCTGTTCACAGCTCTCTTCCTGACCACTGTGAAGTTTCATGGAATGGGAACTTTGTGACAGCCTTGTCTTACGGTGTTCACACACTTGCAACGCACACATATCTAGGAAAGCTGTGCAAAGGTGTGATCGGGCTCTGCTGTGAGCAGAGCAGTGAGTACATTAGATGTTAAAGGTACTGTGGTCATCCTTTTCTCTTTTTTTTCCCCTGACTTGTATCAGTTTAGTTGTCTGATTGAAACCATACCCTTCCCAAAAATCATTTTAGCATGACGGAGGGTGTGGGAGAACTTAACTGGCTGTAGGGTGGTATGTAATGGTGAAGCCAAAGAACACTTTACCAGCCGCTCAGTCTCATCTCTCAGGCTCATTAAGCTGCCAGAATCACTCTGCCATCCTTTGAGGAGGAAGAGTTAATTTTCTGTAACATAGCAAGTGAAAGGGGTGTATCAGCGGTGCTGCTGAGCGTAGAATAGCGTCATGCATTTGCATCAGGCTTGCAGAGCTAAGGAACAAAACTGAAGCACTGCCTGCCAAAAGTGAGTTGGTTAGTGCCCATGCTGACATGTTGCTGGATAGCTTTCAAAGCACTGTCTAGTTTTCAATTCTGTTTTTCTTTCACCTGCTGTCGTTACAAAAGCCCTGCAATTGATCAACAAATGAACTGTTGAACAAATATAAATAACAGCCTTAACTGAAGAAGAATGTGTAGAAGTTAAGAGGTGATAGATCTCTAACACAATCTCTTTCAACATTACCACATACCCACTGATACAAAAAAAAATCAATGTGCGAAGTAGATTAAACTCATAAATTATGGTTATGTAGAAACCATTTATCCCTTTAGGAAACAAGAAATAGGGCAGTTTTGTGGTTGAGTTAGCTAAACGAGGTAACTTGATCAAAATATTCTATTCGCAAGTGAAGTTTTTAGAGGAAAATTATTGCAAATTGTATGCATGCATTTATTACGTATTTTGAAAAAAAAATTTCTTTGAAATAAAAAGAAAAATATAAATATTTTATACAAACCATAGTACAGAAATTATGAAAAACCTGTCGCACTTTGATAGTAGCAACCTGTAGCATTTAGATTAATTTTTCCATTCTCAAACTGCTTAACAAACATGATCTAGTTGATATTCTGAATGTCTTTGTGAGTGGTAGTGGCTCTGTATGGTAGAAAAAATGTTTTAGATGTTGAACTCCCTTCGTTATGTTTTTTTGAATGTGCAACTGAGCTTTCAGAGTTTTTCTTGGGGAAGGCTGTTCCCTGTTTGTGAAACTGTTTCCCCCTGAAGAAAAAAGTGATTGTCTGATGAAATGTGAGTGCTAAAGACTGGAACAACACTCTGCTTTATCTAATAGGAAAGGAAAAAGGCTGCAAGCTGCTGCTGAATCTAACCTTTTGGCAAAAAGAAAAAGGTGGTGCTCTTTATAGGTATGGTTATGACCTTTCAAATGTGAGTGATATATGCTATGCTGTGTTATTATTTCTTTACAGTTTACCCAACAAAGGTAGTTTGGAGTATTTGGATATTGGAATCTTGTTTACCTCTCTTGCAAGTATCAGCCTTTTTTTTTTCCCCTCTCCACTGAACTTTCCATTTACAAACATTGGTCCTTATGTTTCCGTTTGTCTCGTGATGTAGATCATGCTCAGAAGTCCTCAAAAGACTCAGGGGAATGACAAGTTTTCGAGGTTTGGGTTTTTTTGTGGTTTTTTAAAAATTTTTTTTATTAATAATTTTATTTTATCCAAACAAATCCTTTGTCTGCTCCCAGAGGCATGTTAAGAAGGTTGATCCTTTAACAGAAGTTAAGAATATAGATAAAATATGAAAAGCATAGACAAATATCGATGTTCCCATGATGATTAGACTTTAAGTAACAGTTTATATGGCCCTCATTTTGTGAGAACACTGATTATATGGGGAAACATTCCTTACATTTCTATATTGCAAGAACACTTCCTCTTCCTCCTTTACTTAATTCCTCCAGAAGTTACAATGTGTTTATTATCCATTAGTACCTGCCTGCATTGTTAGAGTAGTCCCTGTGCAAACCCATAGTGAGATACAATCCTTAGCAGAAAAACCTTGCAATCAATTGATGAGTAGTAAATGTTCAAGAATACAAATGCAAAGGCATCAGGAGGCAAAACCTCCTGAACAGCAGACCAGCAACAGAACAGGAAAAAGAATATATCTCTTTTAATTCAGTTTAGCACCTCTAATTTCATCAGGAGAGAGCTGAGTTGGGTAACAGGAATGCATCTGTTATAAAGGGATGAGCTTCAAGAACATAATACTTGTTTTTTAATGAAGCTGCATTCTACATTGTTTGTTTTTACTGAGGCATTCTTTGCTGTCAGCATTGGTTCACAAAGTTCCCTAATCTTTGAATAGTCTGTAACCTTAGTAGTTGTCCAGTGCCCTTTGTAGGGCATTACTTGGCTTTCAGCTGTTGATGTGGAGATTCAGATAGGTGGTAAAATGAAAAACTCACTTTGTAAAATAACTGATCTAGATACCTTCCATGCAGGCACTAAGAACGAATAAATAGAAATGAATCGAATGAGTAGAAAAAACAAAGTCAAGGTTCCATGAATATTCAATATTCTGTTTGCTCCCCTTTAACCACAGAGCTAAGATTCACAATGCACTGCTGCACTTGCCTCTGCCTGCATTGTGGTGATCATGCCACAGGGTGAGGTAGAAATGTGAATGCTTGTAATTCATGACTTTCAGATTGATAACTGTAAACTACTAATTTATACTGCAAAGTGAAAAAGTGTTAAGAACAGATGGTAAAAAGAAAAAGGAAAAAACCCCGTGGCTTAAACTGGAAACCTGGATTGTCGTGCTCAAGGAATGAGCATTAAGTGCACGTAAACGTTAATAGCAAAAGAGGAGAGGTTATTTCATTTTAGGGTTGTTTTCATCTTATGCTCCAGACTTTTAGAAGTTAATTTAGTGTTTGCAAACCTTTTAGCACACATGGTATAGTCAAGGTCAAAAGCATCATCTCCATGCTCTCTTAGTCACTTTATGAGAAGAATCACCTAGAAAGTAGTAAAACCTCCAATTTTCCATAGTTATTTAGTTCCATTGCACTGGTAACAACTTAGTAACTAATTATGGGGGGGAAAAAAAAAGCCCATACCCTGAAAATCATACTCTGATGTAATTACTGGGAAACATCCCAACATTTAAAATTGGCAATTGAAATTAGTGCTGCTTCCTCCTAGTAATGTTTTAAATTTTGTCGTATTGTTTTAAACTGTTTCCTCTAATATTCTTACTCAACAAGTTTGTAATGAAAGAAAACAAAACTTTGCATCAACTGTAATGCAAATTTCAAATGTTGGTACTGTGACCAATAGGAGATTATTAGTGAATTGATGTGCATATCTTATTTTAAATTGAATTGTAAGCCTTGGGAGGGAGGACAAGCAAATGGAAAATTCTACTGGATAGCATCGGAAACAAAAAAAGTTTTTAAGAAAAGTAAGATTAGAATTCTGACCCCTCATTTATCATCCAAATAAATGCCTTAGCAATAGAAATGGCTAGAAATTTCAAAATATTTTGAATAAGATGTTTCTTTGGATCCTTACAGCATCTGTTGGGCCCACATGGTGAGTTATCTTTGAATCTTGAAGTCTAATGTCTGCAAAATAAACAGGCGAACAGTAAAAAAATTGAAGGCTTTTGTTTCTGGACCAGCATTGCTTCCTCCTTAAACACTACTGAAGAAAAAGATAGAGATTCTAATTGCCATGCATTCACTTCTTTTTTGTAGACAAGTCAAACAAAATGCAGAAGGATTTTAAAGAGAGGGAATGCAAACTGGAACTGCTGTTTCTAATTTCACAAGCGAAAGAATAGTAAACAATGCACAAGTATCTGTAAAGCTCCATAGAGGTTTTCTTGGCTTGATGTGCATTTTTCTGTGAACTAAAGCTTCTAGTTTGGAGCTGCTGACAAGTTGATTACACATTACTTGGCTGTTCCCTAAATACTTGAGTCTTTGTTCAAGTAGTTTGTTTTACTCAAATAATAACCTAGTTCACACTCCTTAATGCATTCATCAATTTGTGGTTTAACTTGCGTGAGTTAAGTCTGATAGCATAAGGTGAGAACAGTATTACCAAACTTCAGTAATTTGTTCATGTGAATAGTGAATGTCGCATACTGAATTTTTTTAAGTATGATTTTTTTGTGCTAAGGTTTGCAAAAGGCAGTGTTTGCCCTCGGCATGGCATACTGGGAAAGATGGCGTTTTCCTTTTCTTTGCTATGTTTTTTTAAAATGTTTACCAAGATATATTTCAGTGTTTTAATAGGTAATTCTAGTTAAATTTTTTCTATTCCATGTTTAAGCAGAAGTGTTTGGACAACAGATATATTAATAAAATGGGAGTTTCCAAATAGATTTCATTATTACCTAATTTTTCGTGGATTATATAGGGCTGACAAGTAGGAATGAGAATCTGCTTTAATACTTTGGGTTTTCTTTGTTAATGATTTGTGATTTTTAAAATTTTTTTAAAATTTAGAGCAAAATTTTTGTCAAGTAATATATAAACACTTTTTACCCCTCTGAGTGCTCTACTCTGACACTTTATTGCTTTACTATCTTTATTTCACTGAATACCGTAGCATGATCTTTGATTCAGTAGAAAGGGAAAATTTATTTAAATGAAGATATTTGTACACATTCATTTTCATTTCTCACTTGTTTTCATAATTTAGTTGCAAGCTGAAAATTTACCTGTTTTCTTTAGTAAAATATGCTTCTTAAATCCAGGCAGATTAGATTGGACAATGTTGTTTTTGCTTTGCTGTTGTTTGTCTTGCTCTCTTCCAGAATGAAGGTGGTTAAAGAAGGTTTAGTATACCAGTCTAGTATTTTTCAGTCTTGTTAAATCTTAATCCTCAGTTCCAGTGAGATAGTTGAGAAATTAAGCACATAAAACTTGAAGCTAACATTTGTCATATTCATTTTGAAAGCAATTAAATGCCTGAGAGCATGACCTACTCTCACTGCAAGGTGGCATAAATGAAATCTTCACCATTTATTATAAATCTATTTTGATATTTATTTTTCATTTCTCAGCACATACAGATGGAAAATACTTGAGTGCTAGAATTTAGTTGGAGTCATAGGGTGTGTTTTTAAACAGGGATTTGGCTTCACTTCAGTATAACCTTGTTTATATTTCTGAATGTGCCCACAGTTGAACCAATGTTGTTACAGTTTTGAAGAAAAAGTTTGTTTGAGATATGGAAGCTAATAATTGAAGTTCTTGTTTTTCCCTGAAGGTTAGTTGCATTACTTAAGACAAGGCAGGAGTGAAGTTCCTTGAGTAACTTATGTTACTTATGTCTTTTCTGTGTCTGTGTACCATCCTCTTTTCCTCTCCATCATAAACCAGAAACCAAGAGGATGTGGTTGCTGCAGATACTAGCTGTTGATAACAAACTTCTAGGGTTTATGAGTGTGATCTCTACACATAAACATTTATTCTCCAAAATGTTCTATGCAGCTTCAGCAGCAGCCAGAGCTAGGTCGTTCTTCAAACTAGTTCTGTGTTTAAATTGATGTGAATATATCATATTTATGTAGTTTGGTTAAATGAAAAGACCTTGATTTTCATGTTTCCACTTATGATAAATGGTCAGATTTTTGTGTTTTATGTTTGCTGTTTTCTGCTATTGTCACTTCTTCTAGTGCATCACATGGAGTTAATCGTCCACAGTTTTACGAGTTTAGACAAAAGTCTAAATGGGATACATTTAAAATTAAATAATGTAGATTAATTATGGATTGGTATGAAAAACTTGAAGCAGATTATTTTGCAAAATATAGGTTAAAGTATTGCCTTAAAAATTATGTTAACTTAGATAACTGTTAGAGTCTATGGTATTAAATGTAGAGAAAGTATTACACTGAACAGTGTTAAATGGTGTCTTTCCAGTCTAACAGGTAAAAAGATGAACTGAATCATCCTTTTATGCATTGTTTCATTTACTGAGCTTCAAAATGGTTGAGAGTAAATAACTTTGTGACAGGAAATTGTTACCAATAGTTCAAATGGTCATTTGATGTAATGCTCTGCTATGGGAGATCAGAGTGAAAACAAAAGTCCCTACATACACTTATGGGAAATTGGATGTTCATTTACTGCCGAAGCAAGATCAGATTATGTTTTCAGAAATTAATTTAAAAAATCATATATAAATCTGTGTTTTTCTTACAAGGGTTAATGCCTGCCGACTGGCTAGTCGCCTTCATTGGTGCTTCCAAAATGTTTTCTGTGTGTAAAAGGGGAAGAGTAGCAGTAATGGGGAAACGTAAGAATTCTGCACATATGGTAGCTGAGTGTAGACATTTGAGTGAACCTGAGAATAATTTTAGCAGCTGTATTTCAGAATGATGGAACATTTTGTGACTTTTGTTGATATATTGATAAATAATATATGGATTATTTCTCATTAAATACTAGGCTAAAATGAATTGACTCACAGAAATGATAGTTTCTTATGGAAATATTGCATTTTTTTTTCTTTGGCTTTATTGAATATGTTGTGCTCGGTTGAATGACATGATTTTTATGAATTCTAAATGGATTTAATAATTTTTTCCCAGTAATGAATAGTTTGTTCTGCTCAGAGGAAATTCTGTGTTTGCTGCTCTTTCCATCCCTGTGGTGGGATGATTCTGGAACAAACAACAGCAGCTTGAAAGCGATGCACTTTCTAAAGAAAAAAATGCCTCAGTTACGAACCTATTTAGCAGTGTTATATTAAAACTACCTTGAAATTTTGTATTAGTCAGAACTGATGTAAATTCTTGTAAAAAGAGAAAAAGGGCTTGACTGAAGTATCAGAGTTAATTGCTACTTGAGCTAATGTTTGGGGTTAGTGCATCTGGAGGGAAGAATATTCTGACATATATTGTGTGTTTGGTGGAAAGGACATGCATCATCTTTCCATTGTTTATTTTCATTAAAAGGAAGGATGAAAGTAGAACTTTTTAATGAAACAACTTTGCATTTATAAGCATAATGCGGTCTTTTTTTTATGTTCATGCACACTGTAATTACAATGCCAGGTAAATTAGCTTCCTAAATTCTGAGTAGCATAGGTTGTGTTTTCAATAAAATGTTAGTTCCCATTCCTTTTTTAAGTAGCTTTTATGCTACTCAACAAAACTGCAAAGGGAGCACATGTGGAGCTTTAAATACTTTTTTACCTAAAATCATTTATAGATGGGCTATAAAAGCGCATTGTGTAACATAATAAATTGTATGGAAAGGGACCATATGTTTTTCTAGTAGAAAAAAATGCATTTTAGTGATGTGTATAGTATGTTTATATTCATATGGCATATTTTTAATCCTAGTTACTTACCTAACCATTCTTTCAATTCTTGTGTCATATGACAAATTTTAATACTTCAGTGAGGAGTAAGTCTACTCTGGAGAAATTTCTTGCTGTTCAGAGTCAATAGGTTTAAAAAAAGGTTAAAACTAGGAAGATGCCTCAGTTCCACATTTCACTCTGAAAATTTTTATTTATAGGTGGTGTAAAATAAAATTGTCTTTTCCCTTTGTCTACAGTAATTTCTAGAGACATGTTTTTTGTAAAAAATTTCTTTTTCCCACCTGAAAGCTATATGCATGCAGAATGCATGTAAATCACCTCTGTGAAATGTGAGTCTCACAGCAAGATGCAGAGAACCAGAGAACTGGTGGAAAAAAATAACCAACCTCCCCTCCTGTTCCATAAAAATAGTTTCTTTGTGGGGTTTGTCTCCCTGAGAAACTTCCTGATACTTGGATACTCTGTCATGGGTAATTGGATTGTAGCTCTTTCTGAATACTGTTTTCTCCTCTTGACAGCATGGGGTAACCTTGGAAATGTTCTCAAGAGCCAGAGCAAGATTTCTGAAGCTGAAAGCGCCTATAGAAATGCCTTGTACTACCGCAGCAACATGGCTGATATGCTTTATAATTTGTAAGTATAGTGTGGCTTTCCTGGGGTTGAATTGTCTTTGAAACCTGTTGTGAATGGAGCTATTGATTTACTTGCTGGAAATGGAGACGATGTTATTTGTTGCTTTGTAATAGTCATTTCATTAATTGTGCTCCTTAAACTATGGGGTGGATAGGATTTTTTCTTGGTCAGCATTATCGTATATTCATGTAATGGGTATGGAGAAGGTAAACTTACAAATCTGTTTGCTTTAAAAGAAGAAAAAAAAAACTCCACACTAAACGAAGTACCAATAGATGAGTTGTCAGCTGCAGTCCTCCATCTGTTTGTGACTTGATTAAATTGTGAGGTGTTATTTAGACTTCTTTTTTAAGTCTGAATAACACTTGGTGGGCAGAGTGGGTGTAAGCACATCCAAGCACAGACCAATGCCCTTCCATTAGCTCCAGAGCTCTGCAATGTTAAAACAGCAGATTACTTTTCTACTGTGATTGACTTCAGAGCAGCATAGGTTAAACAAAGTTTAATTACTAGAACCCTGTTGTAGGTGTGTAAGAGGGTAAATAACATGAGCATCAAAATAATTATTCAGCAGGGAAAAAGATTTCCAACTCAATAATGTACCAAATCATGAACGCAGAAGTGAGCGTCATGCCAAGCTTCTCACTGAGGTGGGATGGTTCTGTGTGACCCAGCAGGGAGGGGATGATTCCCTGGGTGTCCCAGCAGGGAGGGGATGATTCCCTGGGTGTCCCATCTCAGTGTCACACCTGCGCCCAGCTCAGCACTGCTCATTGTGCTGGCCCTTGCCCTTCCTCCCCCTCCTGCCATGACCCAGCCAGCCCAAGCCCTCGGAGTGGGGCGGTGCTGCAAGACAGACTGGTCACCTCTACCAGCCCTATGCTTTTGTTTCATGATGTGTGTGGAGGACAAAATCCAGGTGACTGCCGTTCCATAGGCAGCCATTTGAAAATGATGTCCTGCGTGCAGAAGAAAAGTGGCTGTTAGAGAAACAAAGTGTGGAAAAACTGCGCCCAAATAGTAAGCCTCTTCAAATCAATCATTAAATAAGTTAAAAACTAACATTTTGCCTGTAAGTCCAGTTTAAAATGGCTGCTTATAATATTTTTTAAATGAAGTTTACCATAATAGTATTTTTTTACTAAATTTTCCTTGTTTAAGAAGGAATGAGTTCCCCATTTGTCTTTCAGTAAGCATAATCAAACTCAAAATAGTTTAATGATAGAATTTCTGTTCCAAAATGAAATTCGTATTTCAAAATATGCATATTTTTAATAATTATATAGTTACACAAATACATGTATGCACGTAAATTTCTTCTCTGCTAGGCAGTGAGGAGTACGAAAAACATATTTTTAAGAAGAAATTTCCGCTCACTTTTAAAAAATAACTTCTGAACCCAGCAGAAGATTGTAGGAAATAAAGTGACAAGACTGATACATGTATATTTCCCACATGCCATTTGTTTTGAAGATGAAAATTCTAGCTATTAAATTTTTTTTATACAGTATACAGCCTTTACAGCACTTTCATCTCTTACTGTGTCATAGAGGGAAGTTGAAGTTAATACCAGGGTAAGAAGAGGAAAGGGGGTTGGATGATAAAAACAGGAACATAAAAGAAATCAGATTTCAGTTGTTTAACTGTTCTCACAATAAGCTACTAGTCTTCCAGTTTTCCATTGATACACAAAATATATGTCTATAAACCTTCACCTTTTTTGAATAGAAATTTATTTTAAATTCTACTGCATTTGCGTGGAAGGATTTTAACTAAAATGATGGTTCAAATATATAGGGCTTAAGTAAAGTTTAATTTTTAGCCTTTCTACCACTATATTGAATACCACAGAATCCTTTATTTTTAAAAAACATTTCACAAAGCCTTTAGTTACTCAACGGCAGTTGAAAAATCTGGCATAATTTTTTCTTTTTGTAGGCTTTCTCAGTGTTGGATGTCTCAATATCCAGCATGAAAAATAGGTGGTAAATGGAGTGTCCTTTGATATTACACAAATGAATCAATTCTTTTAAGCACAAACTCTCAAGAGCTCCTTTGCAAGTTAAGCCCATCCTTGGCATGTAGTTCTATGGGAGCTTTTTACAAAAATCCTCTGTGATGGTAAATTGTGTCTTACATATGCTTTCAAGAGGCCAGTCAGTTTTGCTGTTTCTGGTTTTCAGTATTTGCTTCTGAAGCTGAAACAGTCACCCACTAGAACTCTAGGAAAAAAATCATCCTTACAGTTATTTAGAAGTACTGTTTGTGTTTCACATGTTCGTTACTGTTTCTAAGCACTTATGCCTCACTATTTGATGCAAATTAATTGGCACATGCAGCTCAGTGTTCACTCATAGCAATAACAAATCCGAGTGCTCTGATCAAGAACAAATTATTAAGGTTTAACTCATAATTTTAATGGATAACAATCAAAGAGAGAAACTACATAAACGGAAGTGTTTGATTTCTTCTTTTTCAATAAATTGAAATGTGACGTTGGCTTAGAAGTTGACTATCAATACATTAAAATCTAAATAATTTAACAGACTAGATGAATGGCTGAATTCAGCACTGTATTTTTGTTTTCTGACCTTATGGCTCTGAGTTACAGCTGCTTTTGCCATTTAAAAAAATTAGAATGCATTACTACATAATTACATAATCTTCATTTGAAAGTTTGCCTGATTATGAACGTGTTATATTTTAGTATTCTCAAAGCTACGCAGCTCTGCTGATTTCAACTAGATTTCATAGAGTATTAAATCAGCATAAAATGACCTTTCTGTGCCTTTTTTTTTTTAACTGAGAAAGCAATATGTTTTAATACTGTGAAGTACCAAGGACAGAGCTGTAGAGAAATGATAGTTTGTTCTTTCAAACAAGGCTATGTTCACTAGATTAAAAACAAACTGTTTTAGTTTGTTTTGGCTCTTCAGTCTTTGTTACCCTGTGATTATTACCTACAGCTCATGGGATATTTTGTATTGTTCCAAATTGCTTATAATTAGTGTCTGAAGTAAAACTGCTTGTCAGTTAAAAGACAGTTTTGCATATATTATTTCACTAGTATTTGGGCTGGCTGTGCTTAGAGTATTCTTTTGTCATCCTTATTAGTAGTCTACATTACCTTGATTTTCTCATCTGGTTATATGGATGCTCTCAATCTCACATAAATACTGAATTTTCTTTTAAAATTATACAATTACTTGAAATGTTGTATTTTTGGAGTATATAGCCCTATAAGGGATGAATTACTAGCAATCAGCCATCCCCTTGCTTCTCTCCTGAAATACCTCATTTTGCCTTTAGTGATGTAGGACTGTGTTTACAAGCTTGTTATTCAAATTTAATTTCTTTGAATAAGGTTGTATTATGAATTTCCGTAAACTTTACTTTGGAAAATTTAGGGTATTATATCAATAAATGTGGAAATTTTTTTAGGAATTTCTGTTAGAAATTTCAGCCCCTATTGAAGACTTTACCTATCCTAGAAAGTCTAGGATTGCAGTGTTTTAGAAGCAAAATTTTAACTCTGCATCCTTGGGTAAAAATCCATATGAGCAAAATTGTTCCTTGTCTGTTGTTGTTAACCTTTCTGCATCGGAAAATGTGTTCCCTGCCTTTTAAGGGTGCTGGCATAAAAATCTCCTTATCAGAGACAAAAAACTCTAAAAGCAGTCTGACCTACAAACCTATGCTGAACTGTGGTTGAACCCTCCCCAGACAAAGTTCCTGCAACCATCACCTAGTAGGAAACAAATCAAGCTTATGGTTCCTCTTCCTTTATAGCCCAGAAGTTTTTATCATTCAGGATGTCAGGTTAAAAAGCAAAGAGGATGTGTCATCTGGTGTCTTACCTACTTGATTATTGTTTTTCTCAGCTGTGAATGCAAACTTTTTGCAAACCTGTTTGGAATTAATCGCTGCTCTGCCAGCTAGTTCTTCCTCTCTCAAAGACAGCAGCTACAATTTGTGTCTTGCTGTAATCAAAGCTGTCTTGATAAATTCTTGCTGTGTTGTTAGATTGGCTCTTGAGGTAGCACCCAAAGGTCTCTTAAGTGACTAATAGTTTCCTGCAGTGCAAAACTCTACTCTGGGACACTTTGTAGGGCCTAAATGAAGTACAGATAGTTTTCAAAGTCATATTGAGAGGTGAAAGGCATTCAGTGACCTAGCTATTCAATTACATGTCTCAGTATTTGAAGTTGTGGTCAGTTATAGTCCTTACATAAACTTTCACCATTTTATAAAGTTAGGAAAATAATTGAGTCTGGCATTCAGTTTCAAAAAAGACTCCTCATGTAAGTTCTGTCCAGCTCTCTATCTGTGTTGACTACTGGGGCGCATGTGAGGGAATGCAGAGCACTGCGCATTGTCCATGGGAGTGAGAAAGACGGGAGCAGTGCTATTCCTCATTCTCACAGCAGCCGTCCCTCTGTCAAGGAAATGGGGGTTGTGAGAGTTGATGTGGTGCTGAAAGGGTAGTTCTCCCAATCAAACTGGGAGTTTGCACCAGTAACAAAAAAAAAAAAAAGGGGGACTGTATTTGCTGATCAATTTGCTTGCATTTGGGAAGCTGCTCTCTAGACCTGGGAGAACCTACAGAGTTTTACTGCACCATCTGAAAGACTAGAGGTTGTTTTGGGGGTGATTAGTTTTCGGTTTTGGTTTTTTTTACTAGTGGGGCTATAGATTACTTAGTGAGTTCTGCAAAGGGAAATGGTTATTCTCTGTATGTTTGGGTTCTTATTGATTAAAGAAGTAGGATTTATGGTAGCATCCATATCTACCTTTCTACCCGCTAGTTTTACAAATAACAGTGAAAGAGTTGCCTTAGGCAAAGCACGTCCTGTCTTGCTGTGTGGCTGGAGACACATCTGTGTGGGAAATAAAAAAATATTTTCTTCCATTTCTTTCTTTGTTTGCCAGTGCCGCATTTAGGTAAATCAAGTCCTTTGTAGGTAATCCCACCCAAACTCAATGGGATGAATGTAACCTGAGGCATGGAAGAACTGCAGTCATGGCAATGTAATAGGTAACAGGCCCTGTATTAGTTGTTGTAAACCAGTAAACAAAATTGATTAAACTATTTCAATATTGTACCTGGATTGAAAATTTTATAAATATTTCACTAATGTACCTGTTTACTTGGACAGTTGCAGTTGCTGTGTATCATACTTGGCCAATTTATGCCAGCTTTAGTCACTGAGGAGGTTGCTTTGCAAGTAGACCACCTGGCTTTAATAGGACTACCAACAGGAGGAAATTAATATGAAACTTGAGAAAGACTATAGACCGTCTACTGCTTGTTTATATTCTGTGACTGCATTTTGGTCCCTGAAAACATTTTTGTGCCATCAGTATTTAATGACTTTTTGGTCAAAACCAAAGCGGAGGAGGAAGACAGGAAGATTTTTCATTGTTGGTCAAGCAAGATAGGTAAAAGTGGGCAGCTTGAAGAATTCAGGAATGTTGCAAACAACTCATTTGGGGGAAGTGTTTTCCTGCATGAATTAAATGAGCAATTCTGTCTACAGAAGTGATGTGCATAATTTCCAGGTAGTCAGAACTTGCTTCTCTTTTTTTTTTCATTTTATTTTTCTTCCTATTAAAAAACAGGATTCTGAGCCACTTCCTAAGTCAGTTCTATCTACAGAAGTGATGTGCATAATTTCCAGATAGTCAGAACTTGCTTCTCTTTTTTTTTCATTTTATTTTTCTTCCTATTAAAAAACAGGATTCTGAGCCACTTCCTAAGTCAGTTCTATCTACAGAAGTGATGTGCATAATTTCCAGATAGTCAGAACTTGCTTCTCTTTTTTTTTCATTTTATTTTTCTTCCTATTAAAAAACAGGATTCTGAGCCACTTCCTAAGTCACTGGGAGAAGTCTGCTACTCTTGCAAGCAGTCAGCACATACAGCCATTTCATAAATGATTAACACTCGACTGTAAAAGTAGCTAGAAGTAATGCAGGCTAAAAAAATCCTGTTGTAAGGTTCCAGAATCTTGCTGCTAATGATAGTTAGAACTTGTCTCCTAATTAATCCTAAATTAACTCATGGACAGTTATAACTGTCTACTGTGTGTCCTATGGTTTAAGTAGCTTTTTCTTTTCCAAATACTTTTATCCTCATGAATTTCACAGATCAAAGAATGTGTAAGGTTAGAAGGGACCTCAGAGGGTCATCTGGCCCAACCTCCCTGCTCAAGCAGGGTCATCCTAAGAGCATGTGACACAGGATTGTGTCCAGATGTTTCTTGAGCCTCTCCAGTGAGGGAGATGTCACAACCTCTCTGGGCAGTCTGTTTCCAGTGTGTGGTCACCCACACAGTAAAAAAGCTCTTCCTCATGCTCATTTGTTCTTTCACAGTACTTGTCTTACTGAATTTTAGAAGCCCCATTTTTCCAGTTATGTCAGTAAACTGTCTTTGCTCAGAAGTTGCATATTTCATTTAACGTTTTCATTTGTCTGCCTTAAAATGGGAAGGTGAGCTGAAATCTCCAAAGAGCAGTTATCATTTTGCAGTGTAAGCAAAGAGGTGAAAGGCATGTCAAGGGCAGATCTGCTCCTGGCTATAGCAGGCACTTCCTTATACAGCCACATGCCCTGGCCACTGGGAGGGCGTGCCTGCAAGGTGTGAACTCCAGCTGAACGATGTTATTTCACTGCATCTAGAAAAGTCAGATTTTCCTGGCTCTGTTTGATCTGAAACTAGAACTGGAGACTCATAAATCTAGTAATTTTTGTACTGCCAGAAGGTACAGTGAAAACTAGTGATCAGTCAGGGCCAATTTCACAAGAAGAGGCAGTTTCATGCCTCGCTTAGATTATGTCCTTCTTTTTCTCTTTCTTTTCTCAAACCTCATAACAAATACAAATAAAACACTAATTATTTGGTGGAATTCAGCACTCAGTCCTTCATCTGAGCTGCTTGAGTTTTACATATGAAAAAGAGAGAGAGACACTGACAGTTAGACTGACAGTTAATGGAAGAGCTTTTAAAAGAAAAAAGTCTTTTGGAAGAGAAGTAAAAAAAAACCCCACCTCGAAGTATCACGTAATTAATCAAAAGTGTCAGTATTAGAGCATGTATTGAACACAAAAGATTAATTTGTAATAATTGCAAATAAAAGTTCTTTTAATCACAAGACCACAAATGTTGTACACTTACCAAAGTAATTTGTATTGGTGAAGATGACCAATTACTATATTACTTCTCTCAATATGTTACGTTATTTATTCCAGAACTACAATAAGAATGGAATTTCTTAGATAAATTGTTTCAAAATTGTGTGTGAGAGTGATTTTGCTTTTTAAAAAATTAAGAAGCAGCTTATATGTCAGACTACGCACATACTTTTTTTCCTGTTAATTTTCCTGCTATCAGTAGAAAACAGGATCAAAATATCCTAATTAATCTTCCTTGGACTAATGACAGTGTATAAAAATTTTTAGAGTAAACAAAATTCAGCTTCTAGAAAGTTTAGAAAATGTTATTTCTATCCTGATGATCATACCTCTTGCCATTTGCAAGATACTTGACAGTAGTTACTAACCTTGGTACCATGCCAAGAAGTATCCTGAATGTATTCCCTCATTGCTCACTTTACTGCAAGTACCTACTAAATGTAAGTTTTCTTCATACTGGAAGTGATTTACTACCTAATCTGAAGTTAATTGGGAGTTTCAAAGTGAGGTCATGTGATGCTGGTAGGATAGTATAGAAGAAAAAGCGGATATATTCCTCGATTCTGTTAAATCCTAATCCAGTGACAAGAAGCAAACTACTTAGATGGTGGCTACTTCTTTAGCTAACTGCCCTTCTCTTTTCATCTGTTGAAATTTACTGGTTTAAATCAAAAAGTTTTCCTGAGATGTTGGAGGAAAAGAAAATTTTCACTGATTTGCGACTGGAGATAGAAGAAGTCCGAGCTCTTTTTAATTTGAAAAGCTATCAGCAGATGAAAGCATAGAGGAAGAAAAGAAAATTGCTGTAGGTTAGGGAAACTCCAAATAAATGTGGTACCACTTCCACCTAAGAGGATGAGCTATGTTTTGAGTTATATGACAAGGGATGCTGACCCCTGGGTACTGAGTGAGCCTCTACTCTGAAATGACTTGTTTTTAAGGATTTTTAAATCATTCTGTTGTTAATATATTTGTATATGCTTTATTTCAGTGTTCTAAAACTTTGGAAAACTGCAGTGCTTTGGGCCTTCATTTAGGCGTGCAATGTACATTGACGTCAGTGATGTCCAGACCACTTTTCAGAAATTTGTGGGTGGCTGGTGTAAAGTGTAATTCACAAGGGTGTTTGTCTTAAAAGCTGAATTAAAGCCCATATATTATGAAACTGGAAATATTCAGTATAATTTTTAATACCTCTTCAGTTAGTAAATTTGTTTAGGGCATAAAGAATACAGGAAAATCCAGACCTGTTGCAGGTACTTAGCTGCACAGTGAATAATCCAGTGAAATTGCTCAACAAGGGGAGTCCTTAACATAACACATATGAAGAGATAGGTGCTTAACTTTCATGCATTTGAAAAAGACCTGCTTATTTCAGGTGAAGAAAAGATGCCAGGCTAATCATGAATGACTTACAAATACCTCCATCATACTCTATCCACTTTAAAAAGTCTTGCAGGCTAAGATTTTCTCAACTGAGTAAATTAATCTCCTGGTTTCCAAGAAAGCCAAAACTATTCTGTTTAATATCTGCTTTGTTAAAGCCATATGGATGCTCCTGATGTCTATGAATTCATCTTTATTCATGGAATAATTTTTGCACTGAACTGTTAGCAAGAGTACATATATCTCTGAAACACCACTTAGCATATTTTTCTTTGTTACCCAAGTTTTGATTTCAGTGGTTTTTTTCGAGTTACTCTTTGTAATAACCTCACACCTCTCTTCTTTTTCTTGTTTTTTTTCCCCCTTATGCAGAGGATTACTACTTCAGGAAAACAGCAGGTTTTCAGAGGCATTGCATTACTATAAACTGGCAATTGGTAGCAGACCCACATTAGCTTGTAAGTATTTTAACTATACAAGCTTGTATAATGTTGACTATAGTTTTCATAGAAAATTTTCCTACTCTTCAATAACGCTTTCTTTTTTTTTGAGTAGTTTTTAAGTCAGAAAGCAAAAGGTGAAATTGTGCCCTTGAAAACAAGTTTATTAGTAAACAACTACATTTAATGTGGTACAAGTAAGAAGCAGATAATGAATTAACACTCAGCAGCGCTACTAGAACTTAAAACATTTCTGATATGGGGTGTTGAGCCGCAGATGCTACTGCCCAAATTTTAAGGCTCCTGTTTTCTGTTTCTTATAGCCAGTCCCTGATATTTGTGGTATGTGAGACTGAATAATACAAATATTTTTGAAGTCCTTTCATTTTTTTTTCTTGTCTGGGGAAAATGGAATATAATCATATTGTGTTGCCAGTAATAGGTTCCAAAATTAACTGATGCTGTTTTAGATTGCTTAGCCTTTTGTACCTTCAGTATTAATCTTCTCTGTATGTATATATGTTTTTATGTATATGTATATTTTTTGTGACACTTCAAACAGTGGTGCTATATGCTGCAAACAGTCCTAACAAGAGGAATGAGATGGAATACCTTGCCTAGGCAGTGATTCCTTCCCTCCTTACTCAGTCTTCATAGTCACTTTCTTCTTTCCTTGTCTCTGAACTCTTACCTTTTATATGATCACATACATTACGTGTCCACACTTACACCAATGAGTGATCTATGTTATTCAAAACCCAAATTAGATGACTATGGGATCTCTACCAGATAGTACTTAGAATTAAAACAGTAGATATAGCATAACAGAACTCCATTAAAAGATAACATTTTTTCCCTCTTCACAGCTGCCTATTTAAATACTGGTATCATCCTGATGAACCAAGGGAAGACAGAGGAAGCCAGGAGGACTTTTGTGAAGTGTTCAGAGATCCCTGATGAAAATCTGAAAGATCCTCATGCTCACAAAAGCTCTGTTACCAGCTGTCTTTATAACTTAGGAAAACTTTTTCATGAGCAAGGACACTATGAGGTAAGACTCCAGATTTGTCTATAATATGTTTATGACACCTTCATATACAAATAAAACCTACTGCTGCCACCCAGACTTCCAAAGTACATCACAGGCAGAAATTGATTGAATTTCACCAGATCAAGATTAGCATATTCTACAGAGAATATTTGTTCTCTACCGTGACTGTGCAATGATATTAATTAGCAGTGTGGTGTTCTCTTGTCAGAGTCAACATTAGCAGTGGTCACATCTGACAGGTGTTAGTTCATTGGTTTTGGCTTTGTATCCATAGCTGGTATGCAAATGATAAAACCTGATTAAAGGCCAGTCAACGTAAAGTGTACTGGCTTTATAATTTAAAACAGAGTAAGTCCATCTTTAGTTGAGAAAGTGCAATTATACTTTCATTTAAGTCTCCAAAAATAAGACCCAATTGAAATAATTTAAAACTTCAGTGATTAAAAACATCCCACTGCATGTTATTTTCAGATAACTTGACCTAGGTGCTAAAGTGGGTTGGATATTTTTAATGTAACCATATAGTGCACCCAAGCCATCCTATCTCATTTACATGTACAACTGTGACTGTTGTGATTCCTCTCCATTTTCCCTGATGAACTTAACTGAAACTGTACATTCACTTGAGGTTTGACCTTCAGCAGTATTTGAAAGAAATTCATGCCCTCTTTGCATTGCCAGGCATACTTTAGAACAGGAGTTGTGAGTGGTTTTGTTCCATGTAAGTGTTCCTGACCATGACAGTTATGTCAGCTGTTCAAGATCAGGCATGCACAAGCTGGACAGATTCCCTGTCATCTGTCTGCTGCATTCAGCTCTGTCAGATGGAGTTACTAACTGGTTAAAACACAGACAGCTAATGCATATATACAGAGAAGAGAATAGAACAGCAGCATGTTGTCTGCACAGCTGATAGAGTGTAGAGTTGGAGTTCAATGCCTGTGAGGTACAAGGGCTTTTAAGAATACAAAACATCAGATTCTTCCTGGTGGTCATTGCAGCCTTTATGAGCTGTGACTGTTTGATGCAGAGCTAACAGACTGACCAGTAAGCATCCAAAGTCCTGCATGAGTAAATGCATGATCAGGTAATTTAAGGCACAGTATATTGCAAAGGGATTCCAGTTTTGGCATTCTTGACTTTATTGTGCGTCTCATTCTTTCTGTGGACTTCAGTTGTGAGGATTATGCTTTGTTATTATTTGTCAGTAGACAATGATTTCTTTGTTTTTAGGTCACTTAATGTAGTTAATCATGAGAAAGTCCTTTGTCTGCAATTCAGTAATACTCCATATTGTTTGACAGCCTACAGAATTTTATATATTTATAAACTCGTCAGTCATTAAGGGGTATAAACAAATGTTACTTTTTCCTGGAAAAGAAGTTGCACTATTGGAACTAACTTGATCTCTTGTCTATAAGACTCGCTGAATTTGGTAAAATGCAGGTAAAAACAACTATTTAAAAGGAGAAATTTTGTACTTTCTGTGACATTTTTGATGCTGATGTGTTTTCTCTGTCTCTGTACCTTTCATTTGGGGAAGGAAGTTAGTTTGGCTTTACTTTATATGTGAAAGGATGCTTTTGAAGTTGGTGTTTTCCTACTTGTGTGTCTCTTTTCAGGATGCCCTTACAGTTTACAAAGAAGCAATACAGAAGATGCCAAGACAGTTTGCACCACAGAGCTTATATAACATGATGGGTAAGTGCACTGTTAGTGCTTCAGAATGATATTTGAGGAGTCAGGCAGGGTGAAACAAAAGACCTTATCCAGGAAACTGGAGCTCAAATTAATGAGCTAATAAAGTGCAAAAATAATTACCTTCAGCAGATACAAGCCAAACTAGGTTCAGAGCTTAAATGGCAGCAACTGCAATGCTGGATAAGGCATAGTAAATGATGAGACTATTAGATCCTGGATATCTTTAAGAGTGTCAGTGCAGCATTTTTGCATTTAGAATGCATGGACTAGTGTTCTTCTCTCTCTCTCCAGAATCTCTCATCCGTTACCTTGGAGGCTCCGTGTGCCCACGTGTCTATGGGTGTTAGATATTGACTTGCCTTGTCAACCAGCAAGGTGTCCAAACAGATCCACAGAGATAATTGTACTTTTTTTCTTAGGTTGTGCCAAAAACTTATTTCCCAGCTGATGTACTTTAGTTTAGATATCTACAATGAGAGAATTCTTCTTATTCTTCTTCCAGGACCGGCTATCTGTCCTTCAAAATTCTGAGAGTCCCTTGTGTGCTCCAAAAACCCATCAATTTATCTGTGAGAAGTTTTTTCATTTAACTTCAGTTCCTCATATTCTTCATTGCATTTTTATATGGGATACATTAAACAGATAAAAGAAGAGATATGTGAATTACTACTTGTAGTACTCAGATCTGAAAATAAGAGGGCTGGTTCTTATTGTCCCAGAGATGCTTGTAAGGGGAATTCTCTCTCACTTAGCATGTGTTTCTGCTAAGCAACCTCAGTGTTTGGCCCAGTACTCTCCTGTTTGGGATGGAAAAGGATGTAAGAACCTGTACTTTAAAGTAGTTCAAAGTGGAACAATTAAAAATAAATGTGTAAACAATTAAGATCAAGAGGAAGCATGTGGGATTTTGTGTTCCTCCCCCGACCAGTGCCTAGTGTACAAGGGAATGCATTGGTTGATACTAATTGGTATGACACAGTTGTTGACTACTTTTTCAGGAAAGGCATTTTTTATTATCACCTTACAAATACTAGGGCACAGCAAAAAGTAAAACTGTAGTTGTAACTGATGCTATATGTTTGAAAAACATAAATGCTAAATTAAGTACTTCTCATGCCACAGTGACGAAGTATTTAATGACGGTAACAGTATAAACACTTTCCTAGTAGTTCATACAGTTCAATGGAGAGTTGGTTCTCCCTGGATGCTAAACTTTACCAGATTGATGCCAATGGCTAAAATCCATAGATTGCACAAATTGATTATTACATATACTTTTCTTCATTGTCAATCTTAGCAAAATTGCTGTTTTATCAGTCATCAATGTGTGAATTAAACCTCTGCTTACTATCGATGTCCTGGAGTGACTGCTGAGATACTGCAGTGGTCCAGCAAATCCTCTGAAGTTTGACTGCCCTGTTTAGTGTAGATATGCTTTTCATAATTCTGATAAAGGTGCTCTTCAGAATACAGAATTGGAAAACATAAACCACTGCCATTTCTAGCATGTAATGGTTTTCCCATTACAAAGGAGGTTTGTGCTACCCTTTTTCTTTTCCAGTGAATAGCTGCTTCCTTTAAAATCAAGTTTCTTCAGATTTTTACTTCTTTTTGGTTGCTTTTTAGGTTCAGGAGGCCTTTTTCAATTTCCTTTGTAAGCACAGTCCGTGATGTCCAAGTTTGCTCTGTTCCTGCGATTTGCATTTATTAAACTCACAAAACCACCAAGACTAGCTCAGTCCTTTGCCCAGGCTTGGCTCCTACTGTATTTCCTTACTCCACTCCTTAGCCCCTACTCTGGCTCCTGCTTCCTTTAAGCTGTTGCCAGCACTTCATGGATGTCTTGTTGGCATAACAAGTTACGGTCAACTGAATGCACCTTAGCTCCTTACGCAGCTCTGAGAATTCCAGTTTATCATTAACGTAGCATCTATTTGTATTTTGGTTGCTGTTGTGATGGCAGCTTTTGCAGGGAAGACAGAACCTGCTTCTCCCTGGTTGCTGAAGTGTTGCTTGTAGGTTATGCTGTGAAGGCAATCCGAGAGGCTATGCGAAGTTGGGTAGTGACTTGAATTGAATGCAGTGCAGCTGTATTAACAGGACTCAGATCCTGTTCCAAGCTGTCCTGGATATGTCTGCATAAGCCTACATGACTGCAGTCAGTCTCTCCTACCTGTAATAGTGTAAAGGTTAGGTGACAAGGCAGAGCTAGGTAGCTATGCTTCTTTATAGTGTGGAAAGAAAACCATACCCCTGGGGAGGAATGAAACCCATCTGATTTAGCCATCTATTTAAGATTCTGTACATAATCCCTGGAAGCATTCTTCTTCTCTAAAAGGAGCTGACTAACTTAGACGTGGTAGCTCAAGTTGGGTGAGATAAATCCTAAATACCTATTCAGTCATCTCTTTGCATCATGTGTGACAGGAGAACAAGGCAACTGCATCCATTATCAGCAGTGCATCCGCTTTGTAGCTCGTACTCTGTCACTGAGTATCAGAAGGCCGACGGGAGTGTTTATTTCTGTTTTGATGTTCAAGACAAAATTATAAACACATTCACTATAACACTCTCTTTGATAAACAGTATTACATAAACTTGTCTGCCTACTTCTTGCCTTTAAAAGGGAGACCAGAGCAAATGAAATAGGCCAGTGCTGTCTCGTGTGCTTTCAACTGCCTAAACCTGACTGAGCTGTGCCCACTTGCTGTATGATCATTGCTGGGGAGGAAAGGGGAGGAGCAGAAGGAAGTAGTCCTTCCCCATCTTCTTACATGTGGAAAAAGTCTTCACAGCTTATCATGAAATCCAGGAATAGTCACAGTTTGAGGATTATCTGCTCTGGTTGTTACTGTGATGAATGTTTTCCCAGTCTCTGGCAATCTCTTTGCTTGGTTGAGTGGCACACATTGCCACATATGGGCACGTGATATAAGAAAACCGTGCTTCCTCTAATTTTTAATAATTACTCATTCGTGTAACTGAAGATTTTTTGGAAGGTTTTTCTTCTCCTGTGTGATGTATATGACCCACTTGAAAGAGAATAAACAGGACATGAACTGTTTAAACAGAATCAGGTTTGAACTCCAGCACTCTGAGTGCAGTGGCATTAACACTCCAGCAGTGCTAAGCCTTTACACCACCTGCTTTCCCTGTTTGTGTTGCACTTCTTTTCCTGTGCTTGCTTCTATTGGCCTTTTGCTCTGACAGGCCCAGTGACTCATTCCTCTGGTGTGTCAGTCTGCCTGACAGACTTTCATCCTTCAAAATGCTATGGAACTTGCCTCCTAATGGGAAGAAGAAGTATTGGGGCTCAAGAAGCAGGCATCCGTTTGACTTTGCATTTTTTTCAGTATACAAAAGACAGGTCTGTAATATCAGCATCAGATGTTCTAAGTTTGTGCATATGAAAAAGTTGCAGGGAAGAGTTTGGTCTTCTGTTGCTGTGATTTATTTTGCCAGGTGTACAACAACTCAGCTAAAGAAACCATATGTTTCTCTGGCTTTGTACCAAGAAATAAAACCTTTTCATTTCTTTTTCTTAGGAGAACCCAAAACAGCTAAAAATGAAAACTCTAAAACTAGAATCAAAATAATTATTCAACAAGCTGTATAAGGTTGGCTTGTTATTTATTTTCTCTGTACCATATTGCTTTGATGTAAATTAAAAAGTACATGCTAAGGTTACACAGATTAATTTGCTTGGCATGGCAACTTGCACTACAAAGGCCAGAGTCCAGCTCAGCTGTATTAAATAGGTAATATATTTTGTTTAAAGTTTCAATTAAAGCCTGAGGTCAAAAGATAAAATGGTCCCTGTGGGATCTTGAACACTTTAATACCAATATTAGGATTGCTTAAGGATCAGCCTCTGCTCTAGATGTCTTTTGCATTCTTGAAATCTGATATTGTACAGTTGATTGTATTACATTGCTTTTAAAACCACACTAGCCCACCTGCTACAGTAATTCATACTCCTGACAGTTAAGTGGTGTGAAGTGGACCATGGAGGCTTTATTTTAATACCAAACAGTAACAAGAAAGATGTTGGGGTGGCATTGTTCAGGTTTAGATTGGAAAGATACTGTCATAAAGACAAATGACTTAATTGCACTTCATCTGCCCTTGCTAACTAACATCTGAATGTCTATTTTCAAATGCACTTCAGGCAAAGCCTTACAAACATTTTTATGAGAAATGCAACTCATGAGAAAAGCTAACATTGTAGGAGTGAATATAGTTCATGATGCACAAGTTAAAGTTTAAATTCTCCTTGCGAATCTGCTGGATTGCACATGGACAGAAAACAAATCATATGCAAGTGTACAGACCAGAAAAGGGGAGCCAGATTTTACATCTGGTGCAGAGGTTTGTATCATAAGTACAAAGGCTTAGCATGCAGAGAGACTTTCTCTGTTGATGATTATAACATAACTATCACTTTACATGATTATGCTTTTGGGTCAATGTGGCTGTTTCTAACAAACCTGTTAATATTGTTAAGGCTCCTATCCTATTTACCCCTTGCTCACATTGAATGCTTTCTTATTGAATTATTTTGAAATATTATTTAGAACTCCAGGAAACTCTTTGGTATAGCTTTACTGTACATGCTGAGCAACACTTAATTTTTAAGATCCAAAGATGATTAAGCTGTGAGATACATATCCCACATCAGAAGTTATGCAGAGTATGGTACCTGCACCTATCTAAGCTTTAGTCATCAGTGTGCTTCCTATGCATCTCATGAAGTTTGACTGGTAATTTCTTACTAAGTGTACATTATAAGTCTTTTTCCTTTTAAAAGTAGCTTGAATGGAAAAAACAGTGGTTTTTTTTTCTTTCTTATGTACATTGTATTATGTGTTCCATGGAAATAAGAGCAGAGTCCTTTCCAATCGTGATGAGATAAAATGCTGGGCTTCCTTCTCTCCCCCTTCCCACCGTCATTCTGATACTTTAACCCTTCCACCTCTGAGACTTTGCAGACTGTGGTAGTTTATATCTGGTGTGCAAAGCTAAGTAGCTAGGTGCTGCATCCAGCTGGCAGCCAGTCTCTGGTGGTGTTCCCCAGGGCTCAGTATTAGGGCCAGTCCTGTTTAATATCTACTGATAATCTGGATGAGGGGATTGAGTGCACCCTCAGTAAATTCACAGATGACACCAAGTTGGGTGGGAGTGTTGATCTGCTGGAGGGCAGGAAGACTCTGCAGAGGGATCTGGACAGGCTGGATCAGGGGGCCAAGGCCAACTGGATGAGGTTCAATAAGACAAATTGCTGGGTCCTGCACTTGGGTCACAACAGCTACAGGCAGGGGGAAGAGTGGCTGGAAACCAACCCAGAGAAAAAGGACCTGGGGGGTGCTGGTCAACAACAGCTGAACACGAGCCAGCTGTGCCCAAGCATCCTGGCTTGTATCAGAAATAGTGTGGCCAGCAGGTCCAGGAAAGTTACTGATGCTCCGTTCTCTGCACTGCTGAGGTCACACCTCGAGTCCTGTGTCCAGCTCTGGGCCCCTCACTACAGGGAAGACATTGAAGGGCTGGAGCAAACCCAGAGAAGGGCAACAAAGCTGGTGAAGGGTCTGGAGCGCAAGTCCTATGAGGAGTGGCTGAGGGACCAGGGGATGTTCAGTCTGGAGAAGAGTCAGGAGAGATCTTAGTCCTCTCTCCAACTCCCTGAAAGGTGGTTATAGCCAGCTGGGCGTTGGACTCTTCTGCCAGGCAACCAGCAACACAACAAGAGGAAAAGACCTCAAGCTGTGCCAGGGGAGGTTGGACATCAGGAAGAATTTATTCACCAAAAGGGTTGTCAAGAGTTGAAATGCGCGACCTAGGGAAGTGGTGGAGTCACCATCCTTGGAAGTGTTCAGGAAATGATTGGATGTGGCACTTGGTGCTAAGATCTAGTTGATGTGGTGTTTGGTCAAAGGTTAGACTTTGATGATCTTTGATGTCTTTTCCAACCTAAATGATTCTGTGATTCTATGATTCTAAGTATGAACCTTCAATCTGATTGCAGTGTCTCCTGTTTTTTCACTTTGCTTTGAGGGATTCAAGCTGGATATGAAGGTTACAGCAGTGGATTGCTGGAGATGGTAATTGATTCAATGCTTGAGAGCAGGTTTGGGATTTTTCTCCCCAGATTCACAGTTTTTCTTAGTTTTATCTCTTTGGACTACTGATGTATATTTTAATGTGAAATGCTTGAGTTTTCTTAGGTAATATTCTGAAAAAGCTGATTCTAAGGATGAAACGCATTTTTATTTTGAACATGCAGGGTTTTATATGAAAATAAGTATAATAATAACGTTTGCAGACCAAAAATATGGTCCAATACTGAAATTGGAAAACAGGGATCCCAGTTAGGCATGATTCTAATGGAAAGTGCTTCTATTAATAGTGTTTTAAAGAACCTATATTGGCATGAAAATGAAATTACCTATCTTGTGTGAGCTCAATGCCTCTATTTTTGTCAGTATACTTCTTTCACTGGAAGCCTTTGTACGGCAGGAAACAGCTGCAACATCCATGCTGTTCCATGCCGCAGCTGATGTTATTTTGCCCTTCATTTATATCTGTTTTCTACTTTAGGTATTTTTCTTCAAAAGTAGCTTAGTGGTCTGATTAAATCAGATAAGGCTTTGCTTTGGCTAATTGAGGCCTATAAGAATTTGTTCAGTCAAAGTCGATGTGGATTGACTCCCATCCATCAAAAACACTGATAAAATACAGTATGTTCCTTGAAATCTTCAAGGCGATTAGTCTGTAAAGGGAAAAAAATCCACACAGAATGTGCTCAGTCTGTGCAGAACTTGATGCTCATTATGTTCACGTGCTTCAGCTGTTTTGGGGAAGATGTGCATGCACTGCATATTTATAACCAAAACTGTTAATCTTTTGTAGTATATCTTAGACACCAGTATAGTATAACATCAAACTGTGCTTCCAGATTTATTATGTTATTGTATGAACTGGTACCAAAGGGAAAAAAGACAGAAGTCATATATCTATGGAAGTGCATTTATGGTGAGCACATCTGCAATATTGATTTGCACAAGAAAGTTGCATGGTTACATTATCAAAGACACAAACTCCTTGGGGTATTGTGACACATAGGGATGCAGACCTCTCCATCATTTTCTAAGGCAACTCGTTTATAGTCCCAATTCAAAGAAATGATGGAAAAATTAAATTCTGACAGAATGTATATATTACAGATTTTTCTTTTCAAAGGGCATCTCCATCCTCCTTTGTGTTTTGGCATCTGGTGTCTTGTCCATGTCAAATTTTCTATTTTCTGTATTACAATTTTACCACCCAGATATTTGAGGGGCAGATAACTAACATATATAAAGATGATGCAAGGCAGGTTTACCCCACATTGTCTCCTTTGTGAAGACAATTTTTCAGTTGTCTTTTCAGCAGTAACTTTTGGGGTCCTAAAAGGAGGACCACTGGAGGGACATATCTTCTTAATCTGAAAGTATGAGTATATTACACCTGTGGAGGTACAGTGCTTTTACTTTCACAGTTCTATTGTCCTTTCTGATCAGAAAGTCTGGCATGCTCCCTACCAGGGTATGGCCCTTGCTCGGTATGACTGTGTGCATCTGAAACAGAACAAATATGAAATCAGCAGATGAGAGGTTAATCTAAACCATGTAACATACGCTCATGTAAAAGGTACCTGATTCTGCTTTTTAACAATATGTGGTATGTATTGGAAAACCTCGTGTCCTTTTTTTAGATTTATTTTTTGTACAAACACATTCCACTTAATTATCAAGTAAAATATTAGCCTTTAGGGGAAATAGCTGCTAGCAAGCTAATCTTTTATTAGCAACATTATTTTATATAAATATTTAATGTTTATTATGATTGTTAATGTGTTTTAATTATTGTTAATTATATGTTAATTATTGTTAATGTTATGTTAATTAAATATATTTAATTATAATTAATATCCTGGTTTGATTTTAGTGGGGAGGGTTTGCTGGTTTATTATTTTTGTGGGGTTTTGTTTCATTTTATTTTGAAGGAATATTTTTAAATTACAAGGATTCTGAGGAAATACGGGAAAATACTGTTGGTGGATGGTAGTTTTGCAAGTAGTCTATCTCTGTGGCAAATAAAATCCACTTGAGTATAGGGATTTTAATTATAGTGGTGTAAATCTAGCTAAAAGGTATTCCATTTCTCATTTCTTTGAAAGTGTTAATAGAAGTATTAATGAACTTTGTATGCACTTCTTTTATGGTGTTTCAGTGCATGTTAATGTTTTCCTGCACTACATTAGCAAATGAGAATTACAGTTTAATAATATATGCTCTTTCTTGTAGAATAAGCCAAGAAACAGGTTCATAAAACTCAGAAAATATTAACTGAACTAACCTCTGTAAAAATGGAAAGTTTTGAATTACTGATTTGTCCCATTTTGCTCCAGTCATCGATTGAATTTATTACCACCATTCATTGTGTAGGCAATGCTGCACATGTCTGTGTGTTGATGCAGGTTAGGGACTGGAAATAACTGTCCATTTATGTCTTCAGGTTTTCACTGCCATAAATTTCTTTCTCTGTCATTGTTAGCTCCTTATTGAACTTTACAGATCTGACAGGTTTTATTAATAAAAGTGTCTGTGTATGACCTTGCAGATTTTTAGCATGAGATTTTGCAAAAAGTAATTGTTAAAGTAAATATCTTTTTATGTATTGGTTTGCATGTTTTCTGCCAATGTTACCTTTCAAGTGACTAAATCATTTGTGTTGCAAGTTTATGCGAGTGCGTGATTGGAAATGACAAATATTATTTTTCTTATTTTAATCTCAGACACACAAATACATCCTGAATTACAGAAATCAATCCATACATGGTTTTCTCGGACATTTTGTTGGAAAATTATCTCAAGCTGGCATAGCTATTATTAAATGACATCAGTCTGATGCATAAAATCACTTGATTGAATTAATGGTTCAGTTACCCATTGCTTGATTTTATTCTGGTTTTTGAGTATGGCAGTGGTCGGAGCTGTTGTCAGTTTTCAACTCACTCTGTTTTCTTTCTTTCATTTAGAAAAAATTTTAGAACAGTTATTAATAGAATTAATAACAGACCCCCTAACCAGTGCTTCCTTTTGTAGTAATTGTATGTTCTAATTACTTATAATACAGGAATTCTTGATACAGGTTCCTCAGAAAAAACTGTTCAGTTTTAGAGAATTCCCTGCAAAGTCACAGAATCACAGAATTAGCTGTGTTGGAAGGCACCCACAAGGATCATCAAGTCCAACTCCTGGCCCTGTACAGCACTGTCCCCAGGAGTCACACCGTGTGCCCGAGAGTATTGTCCAAATTTTTATTGAGTTCTGTCAGGTTTGGTGTTGTGATCACTTCCCTGGGGAGCTGTTCCAGTGCCCAACCACACTCTGGGGGAAGAACCTTTTCCTGATATCCAACCTAAACCTTCCCTGACACTACTTCAGGCCATTCCCTCAGATCTTCTCACTGGTCACTACAGAAAAGAGATCAGTGTCTGTCCCTCCTCTCCCCCTCACGAGGAAGCTGCAGACTGCAAATGAGGTCTCCCCTCAGTCTACTCCAGGCTGAACAGACCAAGTGACCTCAGCTGCTCCTCATACAGCTTCCCCTCAAGGCCCTTCAGCATCTTCATGCCCTCCTTTGGACACTCTCTAACAGTTTAATGTCTTTTTTTATATTGTACAGAGCACAGAGCGCTCGAGGTGAGGCTTCCCCAGTGCAGAGCAGAGCAGAGCAGGACAATCCCTCCCTTGCCCGGCTGGCAATGCTGTGCCTGATGCTGCCCAGGACAGGGCTGGCCCTCCTGGCTGCCAGGGCACTGCTGACCCATGTTCAACTTGCCACTGACCAGGAGCCCCAGGTCCCTTTCCCCCAGCACTGCTCTCCAGCATCTCATTCCCCAGTCTGTCTGTACACCCAGGGCTGCCCTATCCCAGGAGCAGAATCCAGCATTTCCCCTTGTTCATCTTCATATGCTTGGTGATTGCCCATTTCTCTAATTTGTTGAGGTCTCTCTGCAGAGCCTCTCTGCGTTCAAGAAAGTCAACAGCTCCTCCCAGTTTTCATCTGTGAACTTCAGGGGAATACAGTTTCTGTCTTTACAGTTTGATATTTAGATTGACATATTGTAGCTTTGTTTCTAGATGCCCCACTCAGAAGTATACTCGAAATTTCAGGAGCTTAGTTTGTGAAGTAGTTGAGCTCTTAAAATCTAATAAAAATTGAGTTTGCAAGTACTCCAAAGTTTTTAATCTCTTCTTATATCAGAATCTATCATGGAAAATAGATGAGAACCTTGAATCTATTTGAAATTTGGCAATGCATTCAGCCTTTACTACCAGCATATAATAGCTCCATATCTTATGGCTGCTTACATTAGTTGTTAAAGCATCTTGTTGTTAATTGCTTGAAACTCTGCCAAGCTGTAACAAGTTGGGGTGGAATTTTCCACTTAAAGAACAGGAAAGGACAATATGGATTCCTCATTTCCTGTATGCTAATGAAACAGGGGCCTGTGTGAAGAATAGTATGCAATCAAATAGTTAAACATTCTGCCATAAAGCATGCAGCTAGTTAGATGAGTTGAGGGGAGCATATAGCTTGACTTCTGGCTTTATCCATCCTTTTAACACTTCGTGACTTTGTTTTGTGCAGATCAGGTATAATGTTATGTCACTTACTTGTGAGTGCTGACATAGAGAAAAAAATCATGTGATGTTAATTAATATAACTGAATTTGATGCTTGTGTTCTTTTGGGCCTTCTTGCCTGTTTGGATTTTTTTTTTTTAAATAATGTAGCCTGGGCTTTTTTGGAGGGAATTGTTCTTTTAGTTTGGCCCTAAACAGCAGCAGAATTACTTGAGTGCTTCTGTGTATGTAATCAGATATCCAAGACCAGAGCATGAGTACAGAATGCTATATAAATCTTGGATTTAGAAAGATATGTGGATCTTTGATTTAGAATGAACAGACTTTTTTTCCAAACAGGGGTGCAAGCATCTGACGAGAGCAGACCTGTTTGGAAAAACTCTATTTGTTCATAATAATCATGTTGGTTTCCCTTAACCTTGGCTCAGCATGTCTTCTCACTCTACATCATGCTCATTTTATCTGTGTGATGTGGTTTGGTCATTTTGCATGGACCATACCCTAACTCCTGAAACTCAAAACTTATGTGCCGCATTTTGCCTGGGATCCTTCTCCTCTGGTGACAAAGACAGAAAAAAAAATCTGCCTTGGCCTTGTCCAATTTTCTTTCATCAAGAAAATCTTCCAGAGCCTCTGTAAATATTCAAGATAAAGAAATAAAGTAGCTCCCATGGTATGAGTTTCTTATTTTGCCTCCTTGAGAATCTTTTTTCTCCAAGTTTTGGTGTTGTGGTTGGTGGCTTCAAGCTTGAATAAAGAACTTTGGTCTCTCTGTCTCCCTGATGGCTTCACAGTTATTAATTTCCATGCAATGCAGAACTGGAGGCTGTGACTGTCCCGGAGACAGCCTTAGCTGACCTTTACTTGGGTCAGCTGTAGTCCCTTGATCCTCCAGTAGTAGCATTTGATAAACTGTGAGTTCATAATTTTTGGAAGATGCTTTGTCCTTTATTAGAAGTGGATCAGCTGCCAGGTTGTTGAAATCCTGAATGTCCAATAGGCATTTTCAGACTGTCATTGACTTAGACAAGGGTGTGTTTATATCCAGAGCCCTTGTGAAAGATGTGTGTCACCATTTCATACTGGTCTCATATTGTTTCCAACCTTTGAGAAATTTGTTTGCTTCTTGAAGAAAGAGACTGTCTTGCTGTGTATTCTAAACTCTTTCTCAGAAACTTCATGACTACAGTTATCTGCATAACACTAACGTAGAATATATATAAAAACATATAATATAGCAGTCTTTCTGACATCCCATTCATCCATTGTTCTTCAACATTGCGTGCCTCAGCCTCTCATAGTAAAGGATTTCACTTTGAAAAATGTCCAGTTTCAGTCATTTTGTACATGACTTGTTAAGACTAGCAATTTTAAAATAATGGATGCTATGTTTTAATTAAAACAAATTGCTACAGATGACCTAATATAACTACATTCAGAGATTAGGTTTTTAATGTCTTGCCTCTCCCTCCAACATACTTCCAGGACCTTTTTCTTAAACTTCCCTAGTTTCTAAAACAAAATTTTGGTTCTTGAGTATGATTAAATGCAAACATTTTCCATATTTTCCCTGCTATTCCATGCTTCATAATGTAGAGTGATGGAAAAGAAGTAGCTTTTCTAAAGTAGATGAGATAAGATTTCTCTTACTTTGAGACTTTTGACTGAAGCCTAGCAGCTGGAGCTCTCTCTGGCAATTCTGTTCCGACAATAGTTTTCACCTCAACTATGCTATATTAGCCCTAATAAAGCCTTAACTTAATCTCCTCACTCAAGTGTCTCCCAGGCTTTTTTTTTGTGTGCGTGTGTGATTGCAAGTGTTCAAATTACTTCACCTTTTTCAAGATCTCTGCACATTTAAAACGTAGAAAATTATGACATAAACAAATTATGGAAGCCTTGAGAAATTTTGGGCATTCTCACTGGCATTTGTTTCACCCCGCAGGAGAAGCCTATATGAGGATGAGCCGGCTGCCAGAAGCAGAGCACTGGTATGTGGAGTCACTGCGATCCAAGAGCGACCACATCCCAGCCCATCTCACCTATGGAAAACTGCTGGCTTTGACGGTGAGTTTATCAGCATCTCCTGCCAGCTGGCCTCAGGCCCTTTGAGTAGCTTAGGTAAAAGGACGGGAAGGCCTTGGCCTGAAAATTGCTTATTGCCTTATTTGTCTCACTATTTCAGTCATTCCTCTTCATTAAGGGCTTTGACAGCCATTGGTGTTTTTTGTGTGAGACATTGCATCTATTCCTGGAGTATTGCCAGCTCTGTGGTGGAAGAAAACAGTTATAATGGCACAGGAACTTTGTAATGCATAGTAAGGAGTTCTCTGGTTGATAAAGTCTTTATTATAAGTACTTTGGATGATAAGTAATGATTTTAATTCAATAAGATATTCAGTGTTTGACTCTGGGTAGTTGGGGCAGCCTATGGCTGGGTGTCACCTATACTTTCTGAATAACATCTCTTGCTTTGAATTTATACTTCTTTAGGAGTATCTCTTTGAGCATGTGAAAGGAACTACTTACCTACTAACAGCTAGTTTAAAAAAATCAGAAGATTGGACTTTTTTATTTCTTTAAAATTTACTTAACTTTTGATTGTAGACATCCTTGTACCTTCAGCTGAACTAGCCCCATATGATAGTTAACAGAATAGTGCCAGTCCCTCCTTGATTTTCACACATATTCAAAATGAAAATGGATTTCTCTTTTATCAATTCAAATAATTCTGTTTTGAAACTGCCTTTCATTTGTTTTCCATTTCTCATTCCCATTTTTCTGACCAATAGCCGCCTTCATCTTTATCTATTCTACATTTGTTTTCATTGTTCACCTTAGTGGGTTCATTTTTGTTGTCTGTGCTCTACTGATACATCTCTGTATGGCTCTTCAGTCGTTGTGCCTCAGTCTGAATATTCCTCAACTGAAAGTTCCTCAGCTTTCCACCTAGTGAAAAGCTTTTTCTGTGGCCTTGATTGCGCTGTCCAGTCTTCAGGCAAAAAATGTCTTCTATCCAGTGGAAAACAACAGCTCATGATTAATTTCAGGAGATCCATTACTGCTAAAAGTATCTGAATTTGGAAAAGGGGAAGGAATTACAACAAAAGTTTTCTGTAGGAATAACAGGTGACAACATAGTTTGAAAGGCTGAAAAATGGGTCAGTGTTACCGTGTAATGTTAAATGCAGAGTGTGATTAAAAGCTCCCTGGATGGGAACATTTTAGCTTGTAGTGGAAGTCAAGATGGTAGTGTTACATCCCTGCTCTCTGACAGTTCCGTGTCCTGGAAAGACTTATTTTTTTTGGTACAATTTCCAGTTAGTGTTAAAATTGCTAGGATATTGACAAATATATGCACCCAGTGGTTACCTTCTTCTGGAATAGAACTGCAAGTAGGTTGTATAGGAAAATTTCCTTATTTACCTTGCTTTTTTAGCAGATATCTTTATATCTTGCGCCTAAGAATAATAGGACAAACTCAGTGTTATTGATTTCTTAGCAGATCTTTGACACAAAAGTGCTAATTTATTGGAATTGCTGTGGGGAGGTGTTGTGGTTGAGGAATGGTATTTCCCAATTTAGTGTTCCCACTGTAACATTCCAAACCACGTGCTGTCCTCTCGCTAGTGCCTCTCCCTCCTGCTGCAGCAGGCTGGAGAGGAGAATTGGAGGCACAAAAGGTAAAGATCATGGGCTGAAATAAGAACAATTTACTGCAAACATTAATAAAATAAGAAAACAAACAGTAGGAGCAACAATATTAATAACAAAGTGTACAAGAGAGGCGAATGAGTCACATGGGATTGCTCACAACACAGAAAGCCCCGACAATACCCGACATGCCACCATGCTCCACGATCCCAGAGTAACCTCTTCCCCCTTTCCTGGACAGGGAGGTGGTATAGAATAACCTCTGGGTCCTGGCCATGCCCTCTCCTGGCTACTGCAAAAATTAACCCTGTCCTGGCCAGAAGCAGGACAGGAAGTAAAGAGTTTTCTTAATAAAATCCAAATACCTTTTTTTTTCTTTTCTTTTTTT
>VZRL01004253.1:1310277-1471095 GCA_013397895.1 Origma solitaria
TACTGCTCACACACTCCCCTACCCCAGTACTCCTCTGCTTAATTTTTTTTACTCCTGAGTGTGTGAAATATGAGGTCTGCTAGGGAAAGTCTTGCAGTGGTTCTGGGAAACAAGGTTTCACAGTTTTCTTCAAAATAACAAAATCCCCATATCCCAGAAGTATACAGTCATTGTGAGCTCCTAATGTATTTTTTTAAAATTTTGTCCCCTCATTTGAAACGTGCAGGTATAGGATTAAACTTTGGTGTTATTATCCCAACTTTTGGAAGGAAGTGATGAAAAATGTGCATGAGTCCTTATAGCAGAATCGAACTGTTTACTTTTCTCTGGGGATGTAAACGGAAGATATGTGTGGGGTGGATTGTGCTGTGAGCATCTGAACTGTGTTTGTGGAAAAGTTTCTCAGCAAGAAGAGCTTTATACAGCTTTGAACACTGAATTCTGCACTGGGAGAGGCAATAAAATACTCTACCTTTCCTTTCCCAGCACACACTTGCTTTCCTATGCTGGCTCTGTGCCATAATTGTAGTCTATTCTCATCACATTTGTTTAGCATCTCTGGACACTTTTTTCCTTACTACTCTTCCTTCTTATATACATGGCAATATGTACAGATAGGGTTGATGTCCATACTACTGACAGCAGTATAAGCTGCAAAGATGGTGCTGATGTCCTATTTACTTGCAGGATTTCATAAACATACAGCAACGAACATTATGATAACAAAGTATTTAGAGATGGCACAACATTTTTCAGGTGGTTACTTCATTAATGAAAAATAAAGTTCCTTTATCTTTGATCTATTGAAAATTGGAATTTATTCCAATTAGTTCTTTCAGCTACAAGTCTGAAAAAATATTCAACAGGAAAATTGATGATGAAGAGATTTGGCAGTAAAATATGGAGTTTTGTCTTCATGTTGGTCACTTATTCTTAATCAGTTTTGCAGTCGACTGTCTGGTTGGTGATTCAGAAAATGAATTTTGTCTCGTTTCTGGTGTACTGAGCTGTCCTAGTATTAGTTCCCATTGCAAATACATGACTGCTCTGACTGACATGCTTCCTGGAATTCTTCATACTTAGGATTCAGATTAGAGCTGCTCCCTTTGGCACAGTTATTTCAGCCCAATCCCGATTTGAGTTACCTCTGTGATTCATTCTTCTGTTACACTTTGCTACCTGGGCTATTGATAATTTTCTCACAGCCTGTAAATTTAGGAGAGAGAAAAAGCCTACTTCAGTTAACTTCTGGACGTTAGAGATGTGTTAGAGGCTTCTTTACCCTCTTCTGTTAGAACCAAACCTTTGAATTTTTTACAAACCCGTTTCTGAATATAGGTACTGAGACAAAACCGTTAATAACACTTCTCTGTGTCTCTTTTCTAGGAGAGAAATGTGAGATAGCTGATGAAGTGAAGGGTGGGTGTAGGTGCTAATATAGGTAGAAAATTTTTCTCTCAGTGAAACTGGGGGGGTAAGAGAGGAGAGGAGGTAATTTCCAGACAAGTTCCTAAGTTCCAGCCAAAAGCAATTCTAATATAAAACCCCCAGCAGTAAAGTCAGAACTGTAAAGTTCGCAAATTCAGCTATGTTTTACTTCCTTACTTTAATTCCAATGAAATAGCTTAATTTTAACTCCAGCTTTTCTGCCTTCTCAAGTCTGTTGGCAGAATTAATGCTTACTAAAAGCAGCATCACAGAGAATCAGAGAATCATTTAGGTTGGAAAAGATACAAGTAATGCCAGATAGACTTGGGCATGCTGCTATATATGCAGGAAAAACCAGACCAGCTTAAGAGCTGCAGAGGAATAGCTAATGAATTTACAGTCTTGTTACCTAATATCATAAGTCACAAGAATTTCCTAACTCCTATATTAGTTCATGTTGTATGTTTGTATCTAAGAATTACAGCTCACTAAGCTACAATATTCTTGAAAATATGTTAGGACAGCATAATTTAGCAGTTGAAAATCATGAGTATTAGCTCAGTAAGTAGAATAATTGGAAAATAGCCAGTTGTCTGGGGCTTAAGTTTGTGCTGACTTCATTTTTATGAAATGACATGTAGCTGTTTATAACTGTAGTGCTTTAGCCATATGTGCTTTTCATACCTTTAAATTCTTAAGCTGCTTAAATTACTTGGGGAATTTATTTGTCAATGTGACACGTTAGTTGACGTAACCAATCTTCTGGTAGCTTCGTGCCGCAGCATCTGAGCCTCATCCCTTGCTTAGGTAATTTATTTCTGTATCACAAAGAAAAGCATAATTTTTAAAAAGGCTTTAAAATTGCAAGGCTCCCAGCTTTAGGATAAAAATGAGTCTGTCAAAAATGACAGTGCCAGGTGATGCCTTGAGCATGTACTGTAATTCATTTGCCATTATATGAGCAGACCTTCTAGACGAGAAGGCATTGGCTGTCATGCTCTAAACAATCATTTACAAGTAAGGCTTTTAATTTCTTTTTCCTCCTCTCACTTTACTTTACTTTACTAAGAAACCCTCCCTCCTAATGTCTGGCCTCTGCCATCAGTCAGTGATTGGTTGTTATAGTAGCACGCTAATCTGAGAAGCTTTATTTCAATTATAAATAAATGTTTTGAAGTTTTGTTTTATCCGTTTCGAGTGAACTTGAGCCCACAAACCACCCTGCATAGCTTGCAGTAGTGCCTATAATTGCTAAAGTACTTAGGGACAGCCTCATATTGTAACATTTAGGGTGTTGCATCTAAGAATTACAGGCTTTGCTATATTTCTCTGGAAAAAATTGCACAGTGTTTTCTTGCATTTTACATGACACCACACAGTGCTGTTAATCTTCTGTTTTTTTACTGGCTTGGAAATCACCCAAAGTGCTGTAAGAAAAATTTACTTTGCCTTGTAAAATTTCTGTGCTAGAGCTTCAAACTATTAAATTCAATAGTAATCATCCTAGAAGGTTCCCTATAATATAGAATATTTTATTTCAAAGAGTTTTCTTCAAAAAGGATTGGAAAAAAGCAGTCATAGACATGATAGAGACAGGCAGTGTTTTGGATTAATATAAAAGTAACAGGATTGTGACATTCGAGTATCAACATTGAAGTTTAATACTTTCCTTAAGTTTTGAAATAATTCCTCCTCAGTGAGTGACCATATTTTTGCCTGCAGTTGTTTGTTGCTTATGTTTCTGACAAACAGAAGGCCAGAAAGGTATCCTGCCATATTTGGTTAGTTCTGAAATTACTCAGAGTGCTGCTATCAAATACCCTACTGTATGCAGTAATTGGTGTAGTCCTTGACTGTCATCTCAAAATAAATATAAATAAATGAACGTAGAAATAAATCGAAGATAGGAAGAATGGAAAAGAATGGGACAGCAGGGGAAAAGGAGAACAGTGTATGGTGAATAGGCTAATTCAACATTTACTTTTTCTCTAATTACTTGCTGCTGGTGTTTCAGCACAGAAAGGAAATTTGCATTTCTGTTGGAAAAATCTGTCATATTGTCATCTTTAATGTCACTGGTTGATTGCTGCTTTTTTTTCTGTCTCTCTACATTTACACATATTGGAAGAAAGCGGGAATGAGGGAGAGCAGTTCTGATGTCAAAAGAATCGTGTCTGGTTTTAAGACATAGCAATTGAAATGCTCTGTGTTAAATCTAGGCATGATTTTCTTGAACAGTTTCTTCTTTTAGGAATCAACTCCTTTAAAACAAACAAAAATACTTTTTGTAATACTTAGGGGAGCTATACATGTCTACACATAGAGAAATCTTTAATTAGTGAAAGGGCATTTTCTGAACAGGTCAATTTAATTAGATCAGCAAGGCTATTAGGTACTTTGTTTTTGGAAACTATATCCCTTGGCTGTTAGTACTACTTCCAGGAAGCTTTTTTTTTTTTAAATGAAAATTGGATATTTCACTTGAACTCACATCATGACAGTATAAAAATGACATTGAGTCCATGGGAATGCTGTCCTTAAGAAATTGAGTTAAGCCAAGCAATAGCCACCACTGCTTTTCTGTCTTGTATTCAGTTTGTCTTTGGAGCCTGGTGTGGACACTGTGATCTTTCTTGACACTTGAAATCTCTTGAGGGTTAAAACTGATCCAGGCACAAAGTTTGTGTTTAGTTCTGAGTTTGCAAAATGTGAGTTGTTTTCATTTTTGTTTTCAGCTTACAAACAGTACACTTGTAGGGGTAGAAGGAAGGGCTTTCCCTCTTCAATGCACAAAATCAGGTTTATTGACTTCAGAACTGTGAGCCCTGTTTTTTTAAGGTGTGGTTATCTGATGTATCTGCAACTTTAACTCCTCCAGTTTGATTATTGACTTCAGAACTGTGAGTCCTATTTTCTTAAGGTTTGGTTATCTGATGTATCTGCAGCTTTGACACCTCCAGTCTGAATGACAGGATTTCCGAAGTAGAGAGATTTCAATAGCTGACATCCATTGAGCTTGTATTTCTGCAGAAGCTGGCTGCGTGCCAGAAATATTGCATCCATAGATACACTTTTCAGTCCCCTTAGGACATGTGTTTGGCTGCATGCCAGTTGTAATAGAATTAATTTTAAAGCAGAGTGTTTTCATTTAAGTATGACATATCTGTCTAGTTCATAAATGACTCTGGAACAGGTATTTAGGCACATAACCCCTCTCTAACCTCCTTTAGGGATCTCATCTTCGGTATCGTGTTTCTAACTTCCTGTAGACAGGAAACGGGGAGCCCTAAACTTCTCACTTTACTCAACATAAATTTAAAGCTTGTTTTAGAGAACATCACTGACTCAGAATGAACTGCTTTCATGAAAGAATCACCAACTGCTTTGGGTTTGGAAGTGACCTTAAAGGTCATCTAGATCTAGCCCACCAAAAGAGAGATATATTTTGTTTTATTACATGGTTGAATATAGCTGCCGTAATCACTGTGTATGTATTAATTTGGTCAGTAATTATGGAAATATAGGCCAAATTTAGCTTAGAAGAAGTTCATAGGACTCAGTAAAAACAGCATCTGAAGATACTGAATTTATATTCTACTGACTGGCCAGTGAAATATGAGTAGATACTAATACATTTCTTTATCAGAAAATATAAAATGTGGTTTAAGACTGAGCAGAAAAGAAAGGGACTAACTGGGAAATTTACTTCACATTTCATTGCATATTTTTGATACAAAATGGTCAAAGCTTAATGACCAAAGTGAACATTTCAATATGGGTGTAGACAGTAAATAAATCACAAGGTATAGAGTGAAATCTGTTCTCTAAAAGTTTACTTAAGACTTTACACAATATTTCTTGATTCCAACAGTGATGTAATGAGGTAAGTTCCTTCTGGACTTCTAGTTGCCCCAAAAGAAAGACTAAAAAATAGATACATCATTAAAAACCCCCACCAAACAAAAAAACCCCCACCACCACAAAACAACAACAAAAAAATAACTCCAGGGGTGAAAAAAGTCCTTTGCGTAAATTTCTTTTCTATATTGTTTTGAATGCTTTAATGAAACATGATTTGATTTGGTGATAGGAAACACATAAACCAAGAAAGTGGATTTCAAAATAGCTTTAATATAGTATTGATTAATTTGATACATAACACTTGAAGGAAATATCACCTTAATAATCTCTCAATCATGTCCCAAGCCAGTCAAATTGTGAGCTGTGCTTTAAATTTCTAGATCTATGTGTCAGTTTATATGCAGCAGTGTCACATTCAAAAATGCTTAAGCTCCAGTAGTTTCCCAGCAAAGTCAATGGGCACTGCTTCAGTCTCAACTCTCTGGTTATCATGCCTCTAATTATCACCATAGATGTAGACTCAAAACCACAGTTTTTGTTACTACTCTCTCAATTAATCTTGGCTCAAAGAAAAATCACACTGACTTCAGTAGAATGTCAGTGAAGCTGGTAGATGGATTTTTACCCAACAGAAATCCACATGTGGTTGAAGGAAGACTGATGTGATATATTAAGATGGAAGTGAACCACTTAAGGTGCAAATAGAGGATTAAACTAAAACAAGAGGTTGTGTTTTATTGATTCTACCAAGGCTTATTTCCAAAAACAATGTACAGGGTTATGCAAGGTGTGCAATGTCCTGGATTGGGCATGTGAGCACCCTGGTCCAATGAAATGACTGGGAAGGAGAATATCAGTCGTGACCTCAGTGACAAGGTTATATGGATGTGTCACACTGGACAAGAATCAGAAAGTTGCCTCACATTTATTATAAAGTTTAGTATATGGTGAATTACTGTGTATTGGTGGATAAAGATTTATAGTGTAATTTCCTTCAGAGTAATCCCATTCATGCTCCCATACACTGAAATGGCTTCTCTGTCATGTTTGGTTGTTTTTATTTTATTTTAATAAAGGTGAGATGAAAAGGCAGGATTTATCTCCTTACTGCACAGGAAGTATAGAAACTGAGATAAGTTTTAGACCTTTTATGTTAATTATGCACGTCCTGTATATTTCAGTTGGGCTAGCATTTCACATACAAATTATGGTACACAGTATTTCTATTGTAATTCAGAGTGAAGAGGGAAGAGTGGTAGAGATAACGGCAAGATGAAGGAAAAGGAAGAATCCCTTTAGCTGCTAAATACCAGGTATTAAAGTTGGTTTTGAACTACTAATATTTAGAGCAGGGCTGGGAAGCATGTCTGTGTCAATGGCATAATTGTAAAATGCAACTCCGTAGTTCCTGTTTCCTTAGTCCAGCTAAGTAAAAGCTTTTGAAGAATTTATTACTCATTTACTCAGTATCACACCATTTAATTTGTCTTTTGACTCACAACTTTTTCAGACTTTTTTGCTATCATTAAATAGTCTGTGACTTTAAAATGTTCTAGAGAGGAAGAAAACATGTAACATAATACTTGTTTTTCTATATTCAGTGTGCACATTTTAACAAACTTCCATTAAGAAATCTTTTCATAATTCAATTTGTTTTATTAAAATATGAATGCTTGCCAAAAAGAAAAGAAAAAGAACAGATGTGGAGAGTGACAGTCAACTGCACTTGTGGCATAAATTAAGTTCTTTATGCAATCACATTATTACTAGTTAAAGTTGGTAAAACTATATTAAAGAATGAAGTCTGTGTCCTACTGGTGAAACCCTCGTAATTTTTGAAGAATGATGAATGTTTATGTCATATAAAGTTGGTTCAAATTGCAGAGACCACCTAATTTGTTGAACCACCTTACTGGTTGCCACTGTGTCATCATAGTTTCCACAGGAGGGTTATTCAGAGCTGCTCAGCTGTATTAGTCTTTTCCAGTTTTACTACCATAGCAGGGTCCCTGGGCCTCCAGCAGCCTGAAGTACAACAGCTGCCTCAACATGAATTTGGCACAGTTTACCAGAAAAGGGAGGAGAAAAAATTGGGGTGGATATCAAAAGGCTAGTTTTGTCCTCAGCTTTTTAATATTTTAATGATAAATACAGTCTTCTGCTAATGTATCAACTGCCCTTAGCTGGCTCTCTTTCATTTGTTCTGGTGATCTTAACAGTCATTTGTATGAAAACCCAGTTAAGCGGTGTGTGTGACCATATTAGCGAGCACAGATACATTGTTCTGGTCTCTAGGGAAGAAGCAACCAACAAAACAAAAAACCCGTTGCAGTCAACTGCAAAGAGCTGGTCTTAAAAGTCAAGGTCCTGAAATAATAGTGAAACAATTAACTGCTTGTCTTCCAAAACTGCAAGCAGCCACTCATTATGATTTGAAGTCTGCATGATTTGTGGAGAGTTAGGTATTTCTGAAAGCCAGGACAACTTAGGTATTAGGTTATAAGAGCCCTGTGTTATTTACCTGCAGTTTTTAAACTTTTTTTCCTTTTAAATTTGTTGGTGTTGCTGGAAGATGGTAATCAGGGGCAATTCATCTTCATTTGGGCATGAGACAGGGGAGAGGGGGATTGATGTTTTCATTATTAATGGAAAATTCCAAAAAGTTTGTCCACATTGTATGATTTAGGTCCAGATCCAGTAAGGCAAATACCAGTGCAGTCTTCCAAATCAATTATTAAAGTGTCTTCATCATGTTCAAGTTCTTTTCCTCAGCAAGGAGGTTGACACTGATTGTTTTATGATTCTATCTTGTTAGTCTCTGCACTGAAAAGCCATAAATATGCCAGTGCGTCTGTGCAGAGGATCTCCATTAGGGCTTGGGCTGGGACCACCCACTCATGACTCCTGAAAAGACCAGTAGCTGTCATATAGCACCTTTTCATTAACTGCTGACCTGAACTGAATGTAAACTGGTGACCAACAGGTGAAAGGTATTTTGTATCCCGTTATTTATCCTCAGAGCTGTCAAGTCTTTTCATTAAAATTTATGAATAACTTCTTTATCCTTCGACTAAGTCTGCTATTGTGTGGTTGTAAGCTTACAGTTTTTTTCTTTGTAAAATTGCCAGGGCATGTTGTTGTGCATATATGACTGCAAACCCTGCTGCTAGAAACTGGGAGGTTTCCAGTGGCGCTCAATGCCTGCATTTGTATATATGTTATATCACATAACAGTGAGCATGCACACCAAATGCCTTCCTGCCCCAAATCAGTATTTTTCAGCTGTTTAAACAATTATTTGGATATTCTTTAAGAGTTATAATTTTATTCCCTTACACCATCTGTTTTATATAACACTGAGAACATAATGTGGGAAAGGGACAATGACAGGATTACTGTCAAGTTAACTACACAGTGTATGCATTCTGCTGGGTAGTTAGGGTGTATGTTGGACAGTTGAAAAAAAGTTGATAAGTACTAAATTTTATTTGTGAAGTAGCCTGATTCTGTCAAGTGGTTGGATTTTACATAAATGACACAAAAAATAATGTGTGTTAAATCCATGCTGAGGTATTGACATTTTAGCAGCAGGTTGCATTAAAGAGGGCATTTTAGCTGGTGTGGTGCAAGGTTCCACACAATGCCAGTCTGCAAGAAAACACTTTTATTCTTTTTTAAAAATAATTTTTGACAAATGTGGATAAATGAAAATGTTGGCCAACATGAGCAAATACAGCTTTGCTGATCATTTTTAATTAGATTAACTGTATGTCTTGGTTGATATAATGAAAGGTATTTTTCCACTTTATCTGTGAAATGACCATTTCAGCCTGTAAATAGCACAGTTCCTTTGATGTTATATATGCTGGCACCTGTCATCATTGTGTATTGTAGGTCTCCTGACTAGCCTGAACTTGAGTGCAAAATGCCATTTGGAAAGTGCCAAAAACAGTAGAGCAGTCATGTATTTTTGGTGATTCCAGTAAATAAAAATTAATCGTGTTTGACAAACGTTTGTGGCCCTATAGTTCTGTAGGTAGAAGCTACAATTTTGTGACTGTATTCAATGAACTGTCCTTTTGTGTTCTAGAAATAGACATAGAGTGCAACCAACGAATTATGTTAGTCTGTTAAAAAAGGCAATTACGCAAAATCTGTAGATGCTCATTTTGTCAGTATTAATGATACATATGCTTACTGCCTCTCATTTTGAAGCCTCAATGCTAGACTTAGATAAGCCATTGTAACTTTTGCCAGACCAAAATGGCCAACTTTGTACTTAAATGTGCAAAATTGAGTGTTTGATTATCACCTCCCCCTGCCAATTGTTTTAATTGATGATTATTTTTTTCTTCACTTTTTATGCTTAACTATAGAAGAGAAAAAATCAGTCTGGGCTATGGTCATATTTTTTTTGTTTGTGGGTTTATTGTTTTGATGTTTGGGTTTTTATAAAAAGCAGGGATGAGCCACTGCAGTAGAAGACTCTATCAGGTAGTTGCACCATTTGGTTGATAGGAACCTTGTGCCATGTGGATTAGGCTTTAAGGAATATGAGTTTACCAAAGAAAGTTTACTAAATAGTAAGGCTAAATTCTTGCCTCTGATGAACATTTGTTTTGTGAAGCTGGAATATTGTAAATGTTAAGCCTCCTTGTATCTCTGCCAGGATGATCTCTTGAAATGTGGTCTCTGTGTTGGTTTTGGTGGAACCTGGTCTTCATATAGTTCTTGGTGTGCTGCACAGCTTCCTTCTCTCTATTTTATTGTCTCTAAGACCCCTGAGGGAAATCCTGAGAATCTAAAGCAGTTGTAATCATGAACAGACCTTGTTATTATTCCTATGTTAACTTGTGGGACAGTGCAGGATGTGTGCCATGTCGGTTTCCAGACCACAAAACTTGAGAAAGCCTATATGGCTGTATCTGTGAAATAACACTCGAGGCAACTCGAGAGGAGCAGACCACAATGCCTTTCTTCCACAGGGGTTAAGCTTAACTGTTCTTTCTGCTGGAGGCTGCCTATTTTACAGCACAAACCACAGCAGCAAATTCTGTGGGAATAAGGATAAACAGGTCGCAGGTGTCTTGCTGAATACGTGATGGTGATTTGTGTTTGAGTATCAGACGAGACTAATCCAATATCACTGTTTTTTCCCGAATAATGACCGCTAAGGGATCTGCTCTGGCACTTCTATACCATAATGCAACTGTACCGGTTCAGTGATTCCAGTGATAAGGAAATCTCTTAGAAAATGTCTATTCTTTTTGCCATTATTTCTGTTGGGCTTTTGTTTTATTGGTTTTTGGGCCTTTTTTCCCTGACCATTTTGTCATACCCTTGACCATTTTCTTTAAAAATTACCATTTCTGTTACAGTTGCTTTATGGTTGTCAGAATCAATTTCTGGTAAAATCCTGCTTCCCACATAAAAATCAGCAATACATTTTTTTTTTTTTTCCACATTAAACCCTAAAATATTTTCTATTTATGTACTTTCATTTGTGTTAACTTTACCTTTGGCTGTGTGTATAGTATTATTTAGGATACAAGGAATAGAAATAGGGCTGCATCCAGGGAAGTACAGAATGGACCTTAGGAAGCGGTTCTTCACTGGACCAGGCTCTGCAGGGAAGTGGTTACAGCACCCAGCCTGTCAGAGCTCAAGAAGTATCTGGAAGACTTAGTCACGTGGTTTTAGGTATCCTGTGAGGAGCAGGGGGTGAGACTGAATGGTCTTTATGGGTCCGTTCCAACATGAGAACTTCAAGGATTCTATGATTTCACAGAACCATAACAGGCTTTGCCTCCTCCATCCCCACCCACTTTTTTGTTTTAAGAACATGACTAAAGCTCTGTCCTTGTTTCCCTTCTGCTTTTAGCTTGGGTGAGTGTGATGTTTGTCCGGAAAAGTAGCATGGAGCTGATGTTCACCCAAAAGCCCTTTACAATACTTTTTGCAATACATTTCTACCACTTCCTTGCTTCTTGGACATTGATGATGTTGGACACATTTCTTCCTCAGTCTGGAGATCTGCACCATAAAGAAGCTGACCAAAAAACTTACTGTAACACTTAAACATTTGTATTTATTTAGGTTAAAGTCTAGTGATATTAGTAGTTGTTTTTCTCCGGTGCCTGGAATTTGGAAATTTTAACTGTACATGATTGCTCCATGGTGACAGACTGTTAAAATAATTTCCCCCTCATTTTTTTTAGGGACGCAAGAGTGAGGCAGAGAAGTACTTCATGAAGGCTATTCAGCTGGATCCTACCAAAGGAAACTGCTACATGCATTATGGTACGTTTCAGACAGATAGGATTTCCACTCGTATTCCAGGCTTGCTGTTAATCTCTCCAAGTGATTAAAGATTCGAAAAGTTCTACTGGCAAAGTATCTTCTTTTAAAGGAAAGAAACTAATCTACTGTATATTACCTTCATTTCAATTTTTCAATCATTGTAGAGGGAGAAGTGAAGAATTTTGTATTTTGCATAGCTTTCCTCCTATGAGAGGAATTTCAATATTGCTGCCTCTCTGGGAAAGAACAAAGGTGACTATTGCCATATGTCAAAGTTTCATGGCCTGGAATATTATTACTAACAGTTTTGGCCTGACTTCACTGATTGCTGGTGGGTGGGCAACCAGAAGTTTTAATTCAGTGTGCGTGAGTTCTGTATATTGAAGTGTCTTACAGGCCTTATATCTACCTCCTTCCCAGCACCTTCTTGGCTTGAAATGGCTAAATATTACAAAAGATTTTGACAAGTTGGCTGTTTCTTTCCTACTAAGCCATGCATGTGCATAAAGCACACAGTTAATTTGAAGGTATCTTCGTAACTTTGGATTGTTTTTGCTAGATGTGCAAAAAATATTTCCATATGTGTTTAGTCTCGGGGAACCAAAATTATTTATCTTTATGGACTAATGCTTACTGTATTTTAAAGCAGATAATGGGCAAATTTAAAATGCAAGCTAAGTTGTGCCAATTGGAACATACAGAAAGTAGTAAGTTTCATCTTAGTTTAGGAAGAAGGTGGGGAACCACGAGCACACTCTATATGTCTTTGAATATTATTTTAATTTCCTCTTCTGATTCTAACTGGTAAAGTATATAAAAATGAGTGGGCAAAAGGGAAAATTAATCTCACATAATAACCACGTTTTTACTCTGTGGTATCTTTGCCTGAATTGCTCAGATGTTGTATTTCTGTTTGGTCCTATGCAGTATGAAATTCAGTATGTTACATTCCCAGAATCAAAGATTGGACTTAGAACATGTCATTGTATTTAAATTAATGTAGCCCAGTGTTGCATTATTTTGTATTATGAATCATTGCAGTTCATGATCTTGTCTTCTATTTATGCCTGTACAGGTAAAGATGATAGGGATATTTGTGCACATAAGCCCCATTACTTCAACTGGGTGTAAATACAGTGGATATCTCAAGACAAAGACAACAGCTGATTGTTTCTTGAAATTCTACTCAGGCCCCTTCCAGCCTTAGTTATTAAGAAATCTATCCTTAGTTATTAAGAAATCTGCATACAACTTCAGTGGTAGGTCTTAACAATCCATCTCAGTGAATGATATTAGGATTTAATGTATTTTATTACAGGTCTAGAATTCTTTTCTTTTTCTCTCGTTGCTTCATCAGCTTGCTTGTCCTTTCCTGCAATATTCCCTCTGTCTCATTTTCAAGTAACCTATAAACTAAAACATGGTTATTCAAATCATCGTTCATGTCTGATAGATTCACTTCTTGGTTACTAGATTACAATATTAAAGTGGTGTATTATTTCCTGATCAAGATTGTCCCTACAAACATTGGCAGACTTTGCCTTTATTGTGTCCCAGGTTCCAAAAGTGGTTTCTGTCATTGTGCAGAGGTCATAATTGCAACAGAAGTGAGGTTCTACCCAGCAGGTTAGGAGTGAAGGGCAAAATTTAGTCAGTGTTTGGAATACCAGCATAGTAAAATGGGATGCTGAAGGGCAAGATACAGGAAGGTTCTCTTTGACAGTCACTAGGTCTCCTTCGTGGAGGATTATACCAGAGTGCTCTTCTGAATGCATGTGAAACCTTTTATTTATATAACTTCTGATCGCGTCACCAATTCAGTGATGTTATTTTATGTTTATATCAAAGTAGCTATGAGAAAGATATGGTCTACTTCTGCTTGACTGTTGTGTCTGTGTAGTACATCTGATCTCAAATCCTTGCCACTTGGGCACAGGACTTTATAAAATTTGAAATAAATTATCCTTGTTTTTTCTTTCTTTCCCTTTTTTTTTCCCTTTTCTTCCTAGCTTTATTTCTCTTCTTCTTTCCACCTATTTCTTGAATTATTGAGGACTGTGTACTGTGTGTTGCCAGGGGTATTCAAAATAATCTATTGGAATCTCTAGTGAACACTTTAAGCTTTACCTCTCCATCTCATTAATTTGTTCCAGCACCTTGTCACAGGTACACTCTACATCCTATATACCAAGAGTTTAATTATGGGGAAATACATCCGTATTTTGCATGTAAATCTTAGAGATTACTTTTTTTTTTCTCAGCATGAAGATGTTGGAAGAGAGAATAAAGTAGTTGGCATCAGTCCTAAAAAAACACATACCTCACAAAACAGCCAAATGAAAAGAGTGGTCAGTTGGGACATGACAGGGTGTTGATGGAGTAGCAGGAATAAATGGACTAAAGATTTTCTTCCAAGTGCACATGGATTGCATACACTTATAATCTGTGCTTCCAGGTTGGGCAGATGTTCTTTTTGACTTCTAACCTTTTGGACTTTTTTTTGGAGCTATGAGAAAAATTGTCAATATACTGTATCTTTTAAGAGGCTTACCTTTGTATTATAATGTGCTTTAATTCAAGCCATTAGCCAAAGCTATTTTTAGGTATGATTTGGTGCAGGAGGCAGCTTATTTAATCACATGAAAATTTGGAGGGATGGGAGCAGTTTCATGGTTGCTCCTTGAATAATACCACCACAGCATGTTTCTCTGCTCAAGCTAGCGTTATAATTAGTTTTCTATAGGTACTTGGCTGACTTTGGATTTAAGGGGATTTAAGTTTGAAGCAGTGTTTCCCAGACTCATTATGCTCGAAGGTGTCTGAAGGGAGAAAGAGTAGAAAAGCTGAAGAGATATAAATCCCTGTAGACTGCTGACATGATGCCACTTCATTGGACATAAAGGGAAGTGACCTCTAGTGACCAGAGAGGATGGCAGTCCCCTCTCAGATGAAAATGGAGGCAGCTGCTCATCTGACCACATTTCTTTTGCCTTTCTTTCTTTTGCCCTTCTTTCCTTTCTACCTCTCTGTATGCCAGTTACCTGAACATCTGAACTTGGTGCAAAACCACTGTCTTACAAATACGTCAGTGTTGATGAGAGATCTGGTACAAGCTGCTTAGGCACAGAGTATGCTACCAAAAACACCTTACAGATGAAAGAGAAAATTCTTATGAAACAGGATGATGAAAAACTGACAGAGAAAAGAGTGCATAAAAACCAATACTTTTTTTTTCCCCCCACAATATACATGTTTTCGAACTAAGACACTGGAGGAAATTATTTTGGATATTGAATTTGAATGCTTCTGTAAAGTTTGAGGCTTTTAATTGCATATTTTTAAGATACATTTTTTTAAAAACTGCCTAAAATGAACAGTTTTGAATAAAAGAGGTCGAAGTTAACATTTATTTATTTTTGAATTTCCATTTTTTTCTCTGGGAAGCTTTTCTTCATACTATCTTACCCACATCTACTCAAGATACTGGTAGTCATGCGTCCCACTTTACTTGGGGCAAATAACTCAAGCAGGCCATTTTGAATCCTGCAAGATCTTGGTAATGTCTGTCTTCAACAGATTGATGATATAATTGAAGTGGTCTCCATTGACCATTGATTCTTTCTGAGCTATTTGCCTCGATTAAATGAATGGATGAATCTAACTCTCAGTCTGAGAAACCACAAAGAGGTAACTATGAATTAAACAATTTAAAAGGAACTTTTCTTCTAAATATTTAAAGAACATAATGGCATCTAGAGAGTCAGTACATCAAATTGATTAACAGATGTGCCCAGCATAGGAATGCTTGGTCGGGTCAGGCAAGTGCCCTTATGGGTCAGAGACTATTTAGTTTTGGATATAGTATTGACCATTCACAAAGGAAGTAAAGGTTTCTATTTCTGTCTGCACTGAGCCTGTCTCAGGAGAAGTTGAAGAAAGATTATGTATAAAATATGTCAGTGCACAGAGATGAGGTGAATTTCAAACAGTGACGTACTTAAGTGCTCATCTGTTTGAAAAAACCCTCAAAATAAATTCTTCAGTAAGTAGGATGCAGTGTAATTGAGGAGTTTGAAATTGTTGAAAGCTTTCTATGCTAGCCTTCCCTTAAACAAAAAACACCATAAATCTGCAGTGATATTTGTTGTGTAAAGATTTTACCTCTGGAACTGTCTTATTTAATTTATAATTTGCTGTTTAAAAATAAAATAACTCAATAAGACCCAACCAAGCAGAAAACAGCAACAAAAAACCAAAACAAAAAAACCACCAAAACAAAAACCAAAAAACCAAAATCCAAAAAAGCCCCAAACCCCCCAAAATAACTCAAACAGACTTCATTTTACTTCTTTGCTAAAAATAGGTTTTGCTGCTGTGCCTCTTAAAGTGCATGTAGTGGCCTCTCTCCAACATGATGAAAATGGAGTGGGTAATAAAAGAGAGAGAGACAGGAGAGAGGTTTCAAGATAAATGTGTTTACAGAGGTCCCTTCTCCCTTATATTTGTAATGGCTTAATTGGAATAGAAAAGTCTAGAACCCAACAGGATGTTCAAATTAACTCTGTTTTATTAATAGCTTTTGAGACCTCCTTTTAAAATAGTTTCCTTTGAATAATACATTGTTTCTAATAACTTTAAATTGTTTAAAGATTCCTTTTTCATTATAAAAATGGATTATTCTCATTATATTAATTATGCATTCACTTAATTTGGCAGTTCACATTGATCATTTGCCTTTTTAAGTGCATTCCCTGTTAGAGATGTAAAACAGAGAGACTTTCAGATTCCATAACACTGAAGTGTATTAGCTGTATCATCATTAAAAAAAGAACAGATTAACATGTTCCCAAATATTCTTATTTTTTACATTGTCTTTCACTTCTGAATTTGTGATAATTTAGGTGGTATTTTTATAGATTTTCTTATATTATCTGTTTCTTTTAAAGCAAGTTTTACTTGTTAACTGTTCTTTTTATTGCTTTTCAATTTCATCCTAATCTTTCTAATCACTGTTTCTGCAAAGGGCTCTTAGCTCTTTTCAATGCCTAAATTTTCATTTAAGTGTGTGAGCACCTTGTACCTGTCTTGCTTCCAAAGATGGCTGCTTTGCCACTCCTGTGTCACAGCTTGAAAATGGGTTGGAATTGCCATGGGTTGAGGATCAAAGTATATTTTATTGAAATATGATAGCAGTGAATTTTCAAGCATCGTTTTTTTCACTCTTTAAGTCTTAAGCTTACATGTGTTAGTGAGTGTGAGAATTTTTATATATTTACAGATGTGAATTCAGTTTTTTTTCTTAGTTGTTTCTGCTTGAGAAAGGTGAAGTGCAGGGTCGTGGACTTCAGTCACAACAACCCCAGGCTGCACTACAGGCTGGGGGCAGAGTGGCTGGAAAGCTGTGCAAACAAAAAGGACCTGGGGGTGCTGCTTGACAGCAGCTGGGCATGAGCCAATAGTGCCCAGGTAGCCAAGAAGGCCAATGGCATCCTGGCTTGTATCAACAATAGTGTGGCCAGCAGGACCGAAGAAGGGATTGTCCCCCTGTACTTGGCACTGGTGAGGCCACAGCTCAAATCCTGTGTCCGGTTCTGGGCCCCTCACTACAAGAAAGACATTGAGGTGCTGGACGTTGTCCAGAGAAGGACAACAAAGCTGGTGAAGGGTCTGGAGCACAAGTCCTGGGAGGAACACCTGAGAGATCTGGAGATGTTTAACCTGGAGAAAAGGAGGCTCAGGGATGACCTTACCTCTCTCTACAACTACCTGAAAGGAGGTTGTAGCCAGGTGGGAGTCAGCCTCTTCATCCAGGCAACAAGAGACAGGATGAGAGGATGTAACCTCAAGCTGAGCCAGGGGAGGTTCAGGCTGGCCATCAGGAAGAATTTCTTCACTGGAAGGGTTGTTAAGCATTGGCATGGGCTACCCAGGGAGGTGGTGGACTCATTGTCCCTGGAGATGTTCCAGAAATGACTGGTCATGGCAATTAGTACTATGGTTTAATTGATATGGTGGTGGTCAGTCAAAGTTGGACACAATGATCATGAAGGTCTTTTCCAACCTAAATGGTTCTTTGTGCTGTCTTTATAATATTTCCGTATAGTCACATTGTTCTCAGTGCTGGAACTTTGTGGTTTTTCTCTTCCCTGACTAAAGAGCAGCCTAGGAAAGCTTTATATTTCTTCCACATATTTAAGGAAAAGCTCCTATGAAGAAAACGGTGAACTAATGAAAAATAGAATATCAGTGTTGTATTTATAAGAAAGAGAAACATCAACCATGACCTGCTAATGAAATCTTACTGATTTCTTCAGGAGAAATTTATGTTGATGGAAGAAATGTCACCCTAGTGACATTTGGTTGTTCAGTGTTTACTTTTGTCAATGAAATGAATAAAACTTTACAAGCTGTAATTCCAGTGAATGAATTATCCCATTCCTGACTGACAGGTTAGTTAAATACAGTATATACCAAATGACAAATAAAACAGGGCATGGATCTGCTACATTGGGGACACCAGGTGCTACATGGTGATTTTGTATTGAGAAATTAAATTCCTTCATGAGATGGGGTCAAAGAGAACAAAATGATGCAGTACTTCCATCACTAAGTCACTTTGCCAACCTTCCCAATATACATCCATGAACCTTTCTGCCAATGAAAGGGGTTTTGCCATTGTAAATCCTTTGAAAATGCTAACATTAGTATATAATGATTTTGCAGGGAAACTATAAACAAGTTTATGATACTCAGATAATACACGTTCATAGAACATATGTGCTCTTTGGAGAAACGGTCTCTACGTCTTGAGCATACAGTGCCATCACATCAGGGTTCTGACTTTGGTCTATGGCTTATACCTCCTCCTATAATATCAGTGAACGTAATTCCAAGAAGACAGGATTTCTAGGCCTGAAAAAGGAAGGAGATATAACTGTCTTGCAGAAAGACTTCATTAAGTTTCTGACTGTTAAGCTCCCAGAGCTCTGTCTAATAACTTTAAGAAAGTCTTTGGCTACTACGAACCAACAGTGGTAGTTATTTCCAAACTGTCAGCAAAAATTACAACAGATGCTGAGCTGTTCAGAACAATCTACCTATTTTAAGTCCTTTTTGTCACTCTCTAAGCTACTGTTGTCACACAACATTAAAAGAAGATTGTCACAGACCACTATAGTAACTAGTTTTTCCAAACTCCCTTTAGATCCAATCACTCAAGTGGAATGCAGTGGAGTATTTCCAAACAAGCTAGGTCACTGACCTGAAATGCTGTGGAATTTCCATGTTTCTGGCTCTTCCCTTGGGTTTAGCCTTAAATCTAATCATTCTGACATCTGAAATATGTGCTTGACTGGGCTTCCTCAGCACAATACACTAGACTGCTCAAGAGTTGTGATATAGATATTGCAGATCAGAGACAGGGTTAGAAATGTGTCTTTAGGCTTTTTCCATATTGCCAAGATGTAGGGTTTCTGCAGGGACTCAAAAAGCCTGTGTCACGAACAATGTTGGAGGTTTCTTTGCTAATAGTTGTATGTTTTGACCTATGAGTGCTATCTCGTGGGGATTTTTGTAGAGATAGCACGAAGCTGCTACAAATGTGCAACTGGATAGTTCTTTTTCATTGAAATTTCAGATTTTCAAACCTTATACATCACCAGGTGTCTGGGAAGTGATATAGAGTTCAGGATGTTCCTCAGTATTTGTAAATTATGAGGTCCTCTGGAGTATATATTTTCATCATTAATCTTTTGGTTTGGTGAGAGCTTCCAGTGATCCAGATGTGGTCACAAGTTTAGTCATCAAGTCCCAGAGGCTTGCTAGTTAATTTTTTCTCTCTTATCTGTGATCGTGCTCTGGATGACATCCAGTGGTATATTTAGTACAACTGCAACAGATAAGTTTTTCAGACAAAGAAAAAGGCTAATAAAAAAAGTCTTTTCCAAGCCAATGCATATATTGATATTGCAGCACCCACTGGCTTGCTTAGTGTTTATATATATTTTATTCGAATGGAATAATTTTCTCTATGGGAAGTAATTAAAGGGAGAAAGTCTCCATAAGTCCTTCCAGCAAGAAAGCAAGAGTACATCTTTAGATTAAGATGGAATGTGATATACGGAGCAGCAAAAACTGAAATGCTGCTACCATTTCGGTGATTGTGACATAAGTTGCCTTTGTTTCTCCTATCACATCCTCCACATTCAGCAAGAAATTGTCTAAACAGTCCTGGAAAAGCAGGATATTTAAGCAAACATTCCCTGCTCTGGGAACTGCTTCTTCACAGCAAATGAATCTGTTTTGAAACTCCTAAAGGAAACAGTTACATTAGGTCAGGTCTGTTGACTTTGCATCTTGCACCATTGATTCATCACCTGAAATACTTTGGAAATCAACTTGCAGACAAGGTGTGTCCTCATTTTTCCCACCAAATGCAATTTAAATTTTCCATTTAGAAATCTCTGGTTGCATCAGCTCTGTAGGTCTGTGTTGCCGCAGCAGAGCTGAAGTTGATAGTAACTTCAGTGATGGTTCTGCTCGTGCCACTGAGGATGTAATTCCGCTCTCAAGACATCACCTGCGTCAAAGACAAGCTACTATGCTTTGAGTCAGCCAGAATCCTCTCCCTCTTCTGGTTTCAGTTGAAACTTGAAATGCCTTGAAAGCTCCAGCATGTGTGCAGCTTCAAGTCCTTGATGCTGAATGTGCTGAAAGAACTTCTAGTGAGGTTTATGATAAACAGATTTTACAGTTGAATCTTGATAGAGCCACTTTTCATGTTGTGGAAGTAAAAAACTCTTTTGAAGAGGATAAGAAGCAGAAGACTTGGTGAGAAATGTATATTAAAAGAAGCATTATTATTCAGAAGGTAGTTTACTCAGTTTTGCTTGGCTTACTAAAGATATCACCACACAAGTCTAATTCATTGCAACCTGAGGGAATGCAGAACCAGCAGCATTCTGAGAACATTTAAGATGGTTCTTGTCAAAAGCACCAGCAGCAAGATGAGCTATTTCAGAAATCTACTCTGTTCTGGGGTAGAGTACCTTTGTATGTTTGCCAGTGAGTAAAAGAGGGAACATTTCAACTAAAAAAAGATTGCTGCAAATTACACTTTTATCTAGTAAATGAAGCAAATTGCACTTTTATCTAGTAAAATAAAAGCTCGCAGTGCCTGCAAGGAATAGTTAAGCCCATTCTAGAGGAACACACTAATGCCTTTTTGCTCTGAACATAAAAGATTTTTACACACAGACATATCCCAACCAATTAATATCTTTCTTGTTACAATTAAGCAGCAGAACTACTAGTTCAGATGTATATGGCTCTTAAATTGTTGGTGGTGCATGTCTTAACAAATGCTTTAGAAATGTTCATGATCGTTTTAGAAAGACAATTAATTATACAGAATAGAAAGCTGTATGCTTTCATTTCTGTGGATATTTTTAAAAAATTGACAAAAGATGAAAATAAACTGATCTTTTCAATTGCTAGGAACTGGAATTTTTTTTACTTGTTTAAATTACCTACATACTTATATCTTACTTTTCACTAAGATATAGGTTGCCTATATTGCCCCAAAATGTTTTGGTCAAATATAGACTCAAAACCACTGTTCAAAAGCACTGATGGTTTGCAATGAAAAGTGAGTTTGAACAAGGCTGTAGGTACAGAATTCAGCAGCTTTAATGCTATTTCTGGTTCTTAGCTTAGAGAAAACTAAGAGGATTGTGAAGTATTGAATCAGTTCTCTGCTATCAAAGGTCTTTAAAAACTCCTGACTACACATTTACACTCACCCTTGTGCTGTCTAGCAAGAAAAGTGGAAAATTCTATTAAAAAAGTAACATTCCAGGGAAAGAACGTTTCTGAACGTCACATCTGAACCTGGACTATGGATTTCCCACTCCCAGTTTATAAGAATAAAGAAAAATATGCTTTCCTTTAGGTAGGAAAACTTTGTATTTGGAGCTTCAGGAAGGCTGTTTTCTTAAAAGCTGTTGTGATTCCAAAAAACAGTCAGGCTATCATAATTTATATTATTGGCAAGAGTTGGAATCGTGACACCTGCAATAAGTAAGCTCTCTATATGCTGTTGGGCAGTATATCATAAATCATGAGGTTTGCCAGCTGCTTGACAGAGAAGAAAATCCTACATATAAATTTAGACCCGCACAAGTAGTTCCTGGATCCAGGGGCTTGTGGATCATACCTTCTGATCCACCTTCAACACCTTGCCAATATTACACCCTGCTAGTGCTCTTCTCTTGGGAAAACCTCTTTATGGCTTTGACAGGAAAGCTTCAGAAGTCTGTCTTTTAATGAAGAAAGTGTAACAGTAAAGAGCCGATTTAGTTCATTTTTGTATGAATTTAGTAGATCAGATTAAAAGCAATGGCAGCTAATGTTTTCAAAATGGTATTTCTCTGCTTTGGTGCTTTAAATTAAATTGAGATGTGTGAATAAAATTAGTCTGCTTTTCAGGAGAACTTGGCAAATCAATTTTCAGCTGAATGTTTCCACCTTGTACTGGGTCTGGCTGGGATAGTGTTAACTTTATAGCTGCCTGGATGTTGCCTTGTTTTGGATCTGTGACTAAACTAGCCTTGATAATGCACCAGTGTTTTGGCTGTTGCTAAACAGTGCTTGGGCAGTGTCAAGGCTTTCTCTTTTTGGGAGGGGATACAGCTTGGATAGCTGACCTGAGCTGGCCAAAGGATAGACATAACAGTCCATATAACATCATGTGCAGCAATAAAAACTAGGGTACAGAAAGAAGAAGCGTTTTGGCTTCTGAGGTGTGTCTTTGTTTGGAGCCTGGCTCGGCATCAGTTTACCTGTGAGAAGAGGTGAGAAATTTCCTTCTTTGCTGTTTGCTGTTTTGGTTCTTGGGATTTTTTTTCTTCCCCATATTAAGCTGTCTTTATCTTGATGCGGAGATTTTCTTGCTTTTGTTTTTTTGTTTTCTCCCCTCACCCTGCTGGGGTGGGTGGGGATGAGCAGCTGCGTGAGTGCTTGGATACTGGCAGGGCTCAAGCCACCACACACCTGTACACTCAGGTATTGACTTTAGCACTAGATTGAGAAAGTTGCAGCTAATTTTATTTGTAGCCCATGCAATTAAGTAAATGTTTGATCAGCAGCCTTCCTGTGGATGCTCTCTAACAGCTTTATAACCGTCTTGCATTGTGGTGCCCAAAACTGTGCGGAATATTCAAGGTAAGACCAAATCACTGCAGAGTAGAGTGGGAAAATCTCCTCCCTCAGCTGGCTCACAGTGCCAGGACACTGCTGACTCACATTCAACTTGCTGTCTACCAGGACCCCCAGGTCCCTTTCCATGGTGTTGTTTTCCAGTCTCTCATTCCCCATCTGCACATCCGGGGCTGACCTGTCCCAGGTGCAGAATCCAGCGCTTGCCCTCAAGGGAGCCAACAGCTCCTCCCAGTTTAGTATCATTGGCAAACTCAGTATGTCTTTGATTCCTGCATCCAAGTCATTTATGAAGATGTTGAGGAGAACTGGCTCTCAAATGGAGCTCTGTAAGGGCTTGTGTGTCCAGGATGATAGAGATGTTTTCATGTGTGTATCATCTGCTGCTTACCCACTCAGTATGAGTTATTGCCACTGTTAATGCCACCTCCAGTGCAGGGCAGAGACTTGGCTACGGTAATGCACTGTCCTAGAATTTTCTTTTCTGAAGAACTGAAAGTTTTACTTGTACTTGGCTCAGGTTATTCAGTACTTGCAATTTGTTTCAGTTAACTTCAGTAATCCTGTAATAAAGATAATCCTTTAATATGTTATATAAAATAAGAACCCTATTAGAGAGACACTTTTTAGAGACATAGTAGTAAATTAAGAGCTAATTCTGACTTTAACAATTTAAACCATTAGGTTAGAGTTGTTGCTGACATTTTTCATGTATCCATGTAGTGCAAAGGAGTGGCCAAAGTCCTAGAAAAAACAAGAAAATCAAAACTTTAATTAAAGTGAGTAGCTATGCACTTGCTTTTCAGTAAATACATATGATTTTGTATGAATGTAAAACATGATCTTATTGAGAGCTAAGAGCTTAACTTAAAGAACTTACAATTTAACCTGATGTGTTGTTTAAGAGTACCAGTAAACCAGTATTGGTTTGAATTTGTTTCCAATAATGTGATATTTTTAGAAATTTACATGGATGAAGAACAAGCATTTTACTGTTTAATAAAATGAATATAAAGTTAAAAAAAATTGTTTATTATAATCACATGAAGTAAAATGTATCCGTTACATTTTATTACATGAGGGGTGGTAGTTATAAATTTACATAAGGTAACATCTCTGTTGAGATTCAGTGTTAAAACTTTCGTACAGAAAATGAGAAGTATGTTTCTAAAGATGTCTCTAAAGCCCCTTCAATAATTTTGTATTGACAATAGTGAAAGGTTTATCCTCCTTATGTAACTAATTTCCTTAATGAACAGTTAGCATTATTTTTAAATTCTAAGATGCAAAATATTTTAGTAAATTAAGCAGATATTTTTTTGAGAATGGTCTTGAATGTTCACTGTGGTTTGAAATCGAAAAGGTTATATTTTCCTTCTTCCCCCTGGCTGAATGTATTAGTAGCACATCCCCTTACCAGTGTTTCACTCTACTAGTCCAGGGCTTTCATTAGCAAAAGTACCGTAATGTTAACAATATATGGCTAGTTTGCTTTAACATAGACCTAGAAATTAGGGATACTGTTTTATTTCTTTCACTGGAAGAGAAGTGGAATACTAGTTGGTCAAGCTTATTTCAGAGGTTTCTCTTTAAAGAAAATAGGAATTCAGCCCAAATCAAGAGATATGAACTAATTTATTTGGTAGATCTACTTGGAGAATTTTCAGATTCAAATCTGAGTTTGTCCTGCTGTATATAGGCCATACCCTGATGTGATACCCAAAAGAAAAAAAATAGTTAAAAAAAAAAAGGAACTTCCATTAAGAGACTTCCATTAACAGTTCAACCAATGATTTATAATTCTGAAGACAAATCAATTTCTTATGGTCCAAACTCTTCTTCAACTATGTTTTCTTTTTATGGTTTTTTTTCCTCTCTTTTTATTTATTTATTTACTTATTTTTCTGCGTGAGAAATTTTTTTTTTAAATTTGTAAATCATCTGTTTTAGGCACAATGAGCACAAAGCATTGTACTGCATCAAAGTGTGGCATGTATTAGAGTGCAGATGTAACTAAAGCAAGCAAACCTTATGCTGTGAATGCTGGAAGGCACCAGAATGTTTTTACAACTTTTGCAGATCTGAATAATTAAGATATAGGAGCCTGAGTAAATAATCTGCCAACTCTCCTAAGCTGAAATGTATCCACAGGGAAAACAAGAAGTTAAGAAAGCTGCCTTTCATCACTTTTTGTATTGAAATGATTCCTTCTACAAATGTGTTTGTTGTACCAAAGCATCACCGGGTTCATGATACTTGTACAGACCTTGCTAGCTCTGCTTAGGGGCATTTTTTACATAAGCACATAGCAAGTATGTGAGCAGCAGGGAATGCAGGAGGAAAGGAGGAGAGAAAAAAGAGAAAATCCCTCACCATGAGAGGGAATCATTTGCTTGTGGTGCATTGTTCCTGATGAGGCTTATGGTTAGTGGTGGCATGGCAGAGCTTTGCTTGACAGATCTTTACAAAGTGAGATAAAAAGGGAAGGATGGGATGCTGGAATGTATAATCACTGTGCTTTAGGATAACTTTTCCAAATGTAAAGTTATGTCAGCACAGAGACTAGATGGTTGAATTCCTTTAAGAAGTTGTTGCAAAAAATGACAAATTTTACAAATTAGGTGTGAAAAAGCATTAAAAGGAGCAAAAATAATGTTGTTTGAGTACCTTCCAAATTCTTTTTTTCACCTTCTTCCAAAGAAAATTCATAGAGTTCTACTTTATGTTACATGTTTCATTTTGAAACTGCTGTACTTCAGTTAAAGTTTGGTTAATGCTAATAATTCATTCTTTTCTAGTTATGCTTGGTTTAATGATTATGATAATTTCGTTTGTAAAAACTCAGACACTTGATTTTAGCCATCTTCTGTTTTTGTTTAATGTGAGAGGCAAGTATCATATAGGAAACTTGTAAAAAGCTACCTGTTGGAATTCTTTTAGTGTTACTGAAATATATGATAAAATGCCCGTCTATTAAGGTATACATACATGCATATATATATATATATAATGGTTTTAAAGCAAATACAACTTAGAATTCTAAAGCTGAAAAAATACATTCGTATGTATGTATACAAAGATTTATCTTTTTATATGATTTTGAGATATGCTTTTAAAATGGGAATGTATTTAATTTGTAGATACTATTTTGTTTCAATTTGTTTTGAGGAAGCAAATATAATTGTCATTGTATGGGCAGAAAGGCAAGTTCTCAAATGGCAGGTTTCTTGGGGGTTGGGAGTATTGTTTTTTGACGGCTGAGTTTTACTCTATCATTCTCACTTTTCTTAAATATATTCCACAAATATTTTCATTACCTCTCATATTTATTGCAGCTTTTCTACATTTACTATATTTTAAAGATATTGAAATGCAGAGCATATCAGTAAATAACATTGAATCTGAGGCGTCTTGTTGGTTAGTTTGTTGGTTCAGGGATTTGGTTTTTGTTTGTTTAGGGGGATTTTTTTGGTTTTTTTGTTTGTTTGTGTGGTTTTGTTTTGTTTTGTTTTTTGGGGTTTTTATGTACTTCCTTTTCCTGACTATACTGTCTGAAGTGTATTACAACAGTTATCTTCTGTGGGTTCATGTTCATGCACTCCATTGCAGGTCAATTCCTCCTAGAAGAATCACGCCTGATAGAAGCAGCTGAAATGGCAAAGAAAGCAGCTGAGCTTGATAATACAGAATTTGATGTTGTTTTCAATGCAGCCCATATGCTCAGGTTAGTGCTTTTACATCTGCCTCACTTGATTTTCCTCTTCTTTTGGAGGAAAAAAGTCTTTATAACCTTTGCTTATGCAGGATTCTTTTTAAAGCCCAGCAACTTTTTTGTATTTATTGCTAATAAAATACAAGGAATTGAATGAAATTGTTGCAGCATTTATCACTTTCCATATCTAAAATTCTATGTTTTATCTCATAATTTTTTACCTTCAAAACTTCTGTTGTTCACAAGCAGTTAATCCATTTTGCTTGCATATGAGAGCAAGTGTTTCTTTTGTGAAGGACCTTCTGCAGGATTTCCTCTCACCTGATTTTTCAAATTTTAGTGTGCATAGCAACTGAAAAGAGGAGACCATATTTCTCATCTGGATGTAAATAGAGAATATTGAAAATTTCTGTTAATGTCAGTAGGGAACACTATGATAATTAGAAATCTAAATATTCCCAGACTGATAATGACTTTGAGACTCATAGGAGCACTTAATGGTATTCTCAGAATCTGTGATTTAAAATGTAGTCTTAGATTTAATTCTGTTCTATCTGAATAGAATAAAACTTTATACTTCTATTTTAGCTTTCAAAGCTGTCAGACCTGGTTATTTAGTAACATTAAGCTTCTGTCTGTGAATTTAACATTATCATTAAACTCGCATTACTGTAATAGAGATCCTCCATGCTTATTTCTAGGATAACTATCTAATTATTGTCTGTTGTCTACTTAACAGCTATAAGGATACTTGATTTCATTTAGATGGTATCTAAGCATAGAAAATGCATGAAAAAAGAAATAAATATACTTCATTAGCATGAAACAGTTCTTGAGATACTTCTCTGATGAAGATACCTTACTAAGCTGCTTTATATTTTTAGCATTTTAAATAAGAAATGAAAGAAAAAGAAAAGTGAAGGTAGAATCAGCTGCAGGCAAGTGACCTGTGTTTCAGAATTATGGTTTCTGTACCATAATTTTGGAATAAGCCCTCCAAAGCCCCCAAACACCTTTTTAAAAATAACTCCTACTGCTTGTAGATTAGAAAGGGAACCAAGACAAAAGGCTCATTGGCAAACAATAGTTTGAGCTGACAGAGGTGTATGAGCTGTTTTAAGGATCCTTCCCTTCCCCATAATTCTTTTGTGAATATCTGTCAAGATAGAATTCAGTAATTTGAAACATTTAGAGTATATTATAAATATTATGAATTCACAGACAGATGCATAGCAAGTTAGGCATGACTGCTGAATTTAGAAACGTATAGAGGAGTCAGATTCCTGATTTTAGTGAGTGTGTTGTAGAAGATGCTTTAGTGGCGGGATTGTATGTATTTAAAAATGTGGTGGTGTCGATCAATACTATTTTGGAAATAGGTTTACTAATCTCCTGCTTTCTCTGTGAGCTCTGAGTGAAGCATTCTAGGTCTTTGAGGCACTTCTATTTACATCCAGATATGAGTATTTTTTCACTTTTGAAGTAACATCTATGCTGCTGTGCTGTCCATTAGCCATGGTTACCCTACTTGATCTGGTCGGGAGTGGACTGTTTTTGGGAGGCCTTGACAAACAATGAGCTCAGTGATTCTAAGCTGCATTCTCAATTTTTACTGTAAGTGAAAAGCCAAAACCTTTAAAAACAAAGAAAATGCACCAAACTGAAAGCCTTTACTAAAAAAATGGCCTGCTTTAGTTTAGCTAGAATCCATTGTGCTCCTTTGGGATACCCAGTTTATCCAATTTTTCACTTAAATACTCAGCTCTCTTTGTGAAAGATCGTAATGTCTTCCTAATATCTCAGAGAGTCTGAAGTGGTCTGGAGGACTTAGGAAGAGTCAGGGTGGCAAAGTTGAATTCAATGCTGATAAGTATTTGCTTAAAACCTCATGCGTTAGCTTCTGACTGATTTTTGCGAAAAGGTCATGATTTTGTTGTGTGTTCTTGTTCACTGCTTTACTTAGCAATTGTTCAAATATATTGTTTCCATAATACTTGTTAGACAAGGGCAATGTATATTCACTCATTGTAACAGAGCAGCTACAAATCCACCATGAGTCTGGCTCTTCAGATGCAGATGATTTTTAGGATCTGTAGAACAAGGGAGCGCTGAGGTGATTCCAAGAGGAAAACAGATACCAAGACACAGAGGAGGACGGAAAGAAGAGAGAGAACTCCAATTGGCATAGAGTGATGTAGCTAGAAACTGAATACTAAAGGCAGTCATAAATGAAAGGCTGACATAGTTTCATGTAGGTGACCAACTGCTCTTTAGGTACCCTAGAGAGCTATAAAAACTGACTGGTAAGTGAGTAAGAATTTTGAATGAACTGCACAGCTGTGAGATAGAAAATACATTAGAGAAGTTCACAGACCATGAAAATGAAATGACTCTTGTGAGAGAGACAGAATAAATTTTAAAGATGTGTTGCAGAATAAGAGACAGAAATTGATATTAATGTGGATGATGCAAGATTTCCAAAATGACTGCAAGATAATAACAGCAGCTCAGATTTTTGTATAGATTCTAATATTTTCTTTTTCAGAACAAATATTTTACACAGAGATGTATTTTTGAATTAGGAAGGAATCACCTTTCCCTCCTCTCTTACTACTGTTTCCACCATTAGCCTAAGGAGTGCCAGAGACTCAGAAATATGAAGACATTTTTTCAGAATCACAGCCAACTTCTTTCAAACTTGGTTTATAGCTGTTTTGGATGGAAAATAAACACACCATTCTATCGAAATGCAATTTCTTTTTTCTAGTCTAGTGCTAAAATATTTTCCGTTTTTCTAATCCCCTTATTTGCTAAGAAAAAAATTAAATTAAAATGCAGCCCAAATTAAAATGAACAGTTTCTGAAAATTTTTAATTGGAGTGCTATAAGTTAATTTTCTTTTTCTTAAATTTGTAACAGAATTGTTAACTGAGTCTGAATGCAGTAGCTGTATTTATAGATAGCCTGTTCTCAGTTTAGCAGTCACAAGAACTTCTGCTTCTCCAGTCAGATATTCCAACATTGCTTATTTTCTCTCTTCGTGACTGAATCTGAAATAAAAAAATTAATGACTTACTTCTGTTTGCATTATTGAGAGACCCCCCCCTTTCCTAATTACATTATAGTTATTAATCTTTTTTCCTGAATGACTTCTGTAGCATCCTGTTAATGCAATGCGAGATGATTCAAGTCATGTATAAGAGGGGTGAGATGTGGGATGAATGCAATTGATTTCTTTGCAACAGTCTGCTAACTTTTAACTTGCATAGCACTTGCCTGTAAAATTCATTTTCTCAACAAATTTGTTTTCCAGACAGCTTTCTTCAAGGGTCATGCAGCTGTTTGGGTGGTTCTTAAAAGAGTATCTGGTCATGTGTTTTATGTTTGTAGTATTTGCAATGCTTACAGGAGTTTGAAGTGTCTCAGCAAAGCAGTGAAGCGTTTGTGCTGTAGCTTCAGCAGTCACTGAGCCGTGTGTTAACAAGGGCTGAGCTTCACCTTGCTCTCACAGACTAGGTGACCTGTCATGAGCAAGGTTTCCTGTGGGCTAGACAATGATTACTTTGATTACTTTTAAAATGAGGTATGGCAATGTGGTGGCACCACCATACTAATTAGAAATGGGAAAAGCGCTTCACCTCGTCTCCACATGAAAACAAATTCAGGAAGAAGAGCTATTTGCTCAAAAGCACATTTTGTAGGAATAATTAGTTCTTCCATGCTTTTGTAAGTGGTTGTTCTGGGAAAATATCATATGGCATGAAGTTACAGCATGGTAATTAGCTGTTTGAAAACAGAAGTCTAAATTAGAGCGATACTACATGACATGGTGTTCATTTTTCAGTGAATTTCTGTGAGAGTATTTTGGCTCTCCAGAATACACTGACCAAAAATGGAGAGTAATTGCTGATAGAGTATCATAGGCACAACTTAACCCTATGTTATTGTCTGAACAGTTTATATTCATTCTTTAATTACTATCTATGTGCTTAAATATATATGTGTGTGTATGGCAAAGCACATAGTCTATATAATTTTTTAAAAAAAGGTGGATGAAGGATTATGTGTATAAAACCTGATTATAATTTTGTTGTTACACAAAAAGCTCTATTAAGAATGCCATGTATCAGCATTCAGTATTTTAAACCAGGAATTGCTGAAGGTAACTTCTTTGTAGGTGTGCTGAAATCCATGATTTTACTGTAAAAATCAACAGTATGAAGCCTTGTACCCAACAACAGGCGGGTTAAAACTAACCCTTTCCCACGCACATGTACCTAAACCAGTCAGCATTGGCGGTGTTTTTCTCTTACAACAGTATTTTTTCTAGTGAACAATGTAAAAACTCAAAATGAACAAAAACTGATTAGCTAGGTGTCAGGAGATTCTAAGAGTGATGTGTTGACAAACACATTTATGAGGTGTCACTGTCAGTCAGCTGGAACTAAATATGGGGAATTGGTTGGTCTGGAAGCTCAGGTTAAGAGATATGAGAGAATAAAAAGTGGAAATATTTTTTCCCTTAAAATGAGGTTGGATGCTGGTTGTTAGTGGGGAAAATCAGATGTATTTTCAGGGTCAGTCCTCATGAAAAGATTTAGGATGGAGGTTAAAATATAGCTTATAACTATGAAAAGGTCTTTTTTCTGAACTTCTCTTTTCTCCCTTTCATTCCTCTCTGTTTTATTATCAACATTTTATCTAATATTTTACTCTAATGTGACTTATGTTACTTTTAATAATGTCCTTCCATTATTTGACATTGATCCAGAGCTTTTTACTGCTCAGTGGCATAGGGTTACTGCAATTTCCTACCTCTGTGCCTTTAATTTTTCTCAAGGGAAAGCTGTTTCAGGGCTTAACATAATTAATTTCTAGCTTAGTTTTGCAGTGAAAATGGGAACCAGAATTCTGCAGCACCTTAACTAAAGGAACTGTTGCTGAATGCCCAAGAAAACGGAACTGGCATGTTCCTGACCAGGTTACTGTGTTGTGCGTTCATTTCTAGAAACTGTTTTTAATGGAGAACTATACAATCAAACTGATTTCAATTTAGCAATTAATGATCCACGTTTCAAGATGTACACATGGTGGGAAAGCAAGCCCTGTATTTCCACTGGGATAAAAGGGGGACAGGCTTTTAATGTGCTCCACACTCACATGCCAACAATTCTTTTTGGAGGTGGAGTGTACCATTTGTATTTGCCCTCTGGGTAAGGGCACCTTGTTTGTTGTATGTTATTTCACCACTTTCTGAAGTGATTTGTGTCCTGACAGTTTTGTGCAAACGGGGGGGAAAAAAAAAATCTCTGTAACATGTTTCATTTTACAGTGCCTTGTTGTAAATCCTGAAATTCGTAAGTATGAGATTATTTTTTTTGCAGTCATTTCAAGTGCTACTGATGCCTAGCAGGAGTGATTCAGAAGGTTGAATGAATAATTTTAGACATTCAATCATTTCTAACCACTGCAACCACTGAGTCAATGATGCATGTGCAAAGTAATTTAAAACAGTTAACAGGTATAAACCAGGTTCAACTTAGCAAATTGTTAGTCATGAAGAGGTTTCAGCTTGCACAGGAATTATGTGAGAAACTTCAAAGGGATTATCCTTTCTCCCTTTCTCCTCCCAAAGCCAATAGTTGTCCAAATGTGTTGATTTGGATTAATTGCCTATCATGTATTATGTGACTAATGTTTAAAATCTGGGTGGATAAAAACAAAATTAGAATACAATTTGATAACAAAACATGTAAAGGCTCATGTGATGAGCAGGGTAAAATCTCCAGATAGGCATGCGCAGTTGATTGATACTTTTTGAAGTAGTAACTGGTCTCAAAAGCAGAAATAGAAAGGAGAAAGAAATTGAAGAGCCAACCCTATACAGTCTTATCCTTGTTTTCTAAGGTTTCCATTTTGTATCACAGAAATGCATCTGTAATCACATAACAAACACAAATATGCTGAAGGTCTCCTGTCTTAACTCTCCTATGAAAGAACATAACTCTTTGTAGGACAATAACAGATAATTTTACTAAAAGATATGTAGCCCCCTGCGAGTCCTGCTTGGTTGCTCTTACAGATTTACCGTCTTTATCTTAATGTATATGATCAACTGATATTGGACCAGTAGCCAAAATGAATAGTTGAAGGAAAATTAAGAAGGCAGAGACAAAAGGGGAAAGGAGGAATTTGAGAGAAAAGATTAAAAGGGCCTGTTGAGACAAAAACATGTTCGGATTTCTTTGACAACATAGTGCATTTTTGTTTGAAGACATTAACTAAAAACTCAGGAGAAGAAATAAAAACTAAACTACTAGGAGTGTGTAGTTGCTGACAGTAGTGAGGAGAAGAAAAAGTGTTGAGCTGATACTGCTTCAGGTGCCCAGAATTTAATCTTATTCTCTTGGGATATGAGGATTTAAATCCCTTCTCAAAATGATGTGAGTAAATGTTGAAATCAGAACTCTTTCCTGAATGAATTTCCTCCATCATGGAAGCTTAGTTTTCAGAAATCTATGTTCTCTGACTTTTTTTCTTTTCTCACTGGAATTATATGGGTTTTGGCAAGGCATAAAGTGAGAAACGACGTAATTGTATAAGATATAGTTTCAGAATTTAAAATATGTCTGATTACAAAAAATGAGCCACATTTTCTCCTCTTGAAGACTGTTGTGTCTGTTTTCGCCTGAGATGAGTGTTCAGCCTTCTGTATGTCTTTCCATTGTGTACTGATATAATTTCACAACTAAAAGGAAGATAAAGTAGGCAAAGAGGATTTGTACTAGTGGACATTTGGAACTGTAAGAAAACTTCTAGATTTACATATTTTGTGCATTTATTAGGGTAATATCCTTAAACAGCAGGGAGTAGCTGCAGCGTTTGGTTTTTAGCTATGCTTCTTTAGGTATGGTTTCACTTTAACACAAGGAAAATGAGGTGTAACTATGTTGTTCTTTTCTGTCCTGATAGACAAGCCAGTCTTAATGAAGAGGCTGAGAAGTATTATGAAATGGCAGCAGGATTAAGACCTAATGTAAGTACCTTCTTAATGATATCCATTACTTAAGTTGATGAACGTGCTGCAGTACAGAGCCCTTTGTGTTGAGGAGAACTTCTTGCTGGAGCATTTGATCCCTCAGCCTGCGTTATAGACATGTTCTTGTAGTGGTTAATTAGGGGTAGTCAGATAAAGCTGTTCATTTGTCAGAGCAATCACTGTACTTTCAAGTTGCCTCAGCGAAGCGGTCTAGCCATAGGTCTTACTTGGCTAACATGGAAAAGACTTCTAGATTTAGATTTATTTATCTTCATTTAAATGTCTTAAGTTTGGAAAGCTTTTCCAATTCCGTCTCTTCACACTAGTCAAAGAGAATGAAAGGCTATTCTGTGATCCGCTGTTTAAGGCATTTTTAATAATATATTTATGCCATTTCATGTCATGAACTTCTGGCAAATGTTGTTCAACCAACTTAAAGATATTTATCTCTGGTGTAGTTGTGTATTGGCAAAGAAATACTTACTCTTTGAAGCAGATATATGTAGGAGTGAGTGACGGATGCTTTTTTAAATGGAAAGCTCATTTCCAATTTGCCCTGCATCAGAAATTAAAGAAATAGTTTTTACTTGCAATTTTGTACTTAATTTTATATTTCTCTTCAATTGCCATCACATTTTGGGGAAAAAATCATTAATATAAATGGGGCAGAATTTACTTTAAACACATAATAACACTTTGTCTATGCAATAAATCAAATTTAGGAAAATTTCTGCCACAAAAGTCTGCAGTGCCAAATTTGAGGATACAAGTCAGCAAATGCAGTAAAAAGAAAGGAAAAACCAAAGTAGAAAAAATTACAGACCTAAAAGAGTTTTCAGACCTAAGAAGCAAAAGCAACACCAGCTAAGACTCAAAACAAGTTAACAAAATATAATTTTAAAAAACCCAAAATAACTTACTCATATGAAATTACAGACTTCCACACTGTCTCATAGAAAACTCTCAAAAAACTACTTATTTCGTTACTTCATACTTTGTGAATTAACAGTAAAGACTTTGTGATTCATAATGCTTTCAGATGCAAGAATATTCAGTGGTGCGTTTTTTTGGTGGTTTTTTGTTTTGGTTTGGGTTTTTTTGGGGTTTTTTGGTTTGTTTGGGTTTTTTTTTTGTTTGTTTTTTGTTTTTTGGTGGTTTTTTGTTGAGGGTACCTTAATGTTGAAAGGATTCCCTTAGTTGTCTACAAATTGGTACAATTCCTCTTCTCTTTTCTATGGTTCATTGTATGCTCAAAATGCTTCTCAGAAACTCAGAAATAAGTTCATTGTTTATAACCGTATGTGAATATGGTTATATGTGTGAGGTTTCTCAGAGAGCTCTGCATGTGACTGGCAGCAAGCTCATAGCAATGGTACTCTAAAGGTTAGGTATTTCTGATTATTGATGACAAGCTTTATATATTATGACCAAAGTATCCTTTTTGAAGGACAAGATTATCAAAACAACTTATTACAGAAACTTTATTCTAACTTTGATTAATGAAAGTAAAAGTCTAATAGGTACTGGTGTTCGGCTTTCTTCAAAAGATAATTTCACTTTTATGTTCAAGATGATAGTTTAATTTTCTAGCTAAGCATGGTATGCATATGGCTCATAGCTTTTTAAGAATATTTTATTGGTGCAGAGTGGGAAACTTGTATCCATTTTCACAGCCGTTATCAACTGTCCGATGACTTTACCAAGGGTATTTTCTCAAAAATGTAAACAAAACCAGAAGTAGTCATACATATCCAGACTGGGAGGAAAAGAAGCCACTTGAGGAGGTTTGCTTGTTAGTAAGCAGTTTAATGCATATGTGGTAAGACAGAAGCTCCCAATCTTTCCAAAGGAGCGTGGAATGCAAATTAATGAAGAACTTCATGGCTCCATCTGTACCGATAAATTCAATGTGCCCAGAGCTATTCTCTAGTGCTGGATGAACCAGCTGCTTAGACTGTGTCCAGGTATTGTCCTGGAGACTGACTGCAGTGGCCCCGTCCAGAGTAGGAACCATCCTCACAGGCTGAAAATTCCCACAGTTGATGTTGTTATTTTGTATATGGCCTGTGTATCCTCTCACTGTCTTGTGAGTATGAAGGATCAACAAAATCATGTGAGTCAAGATGATAAAGAAATATCCCTAAGCAGAATATGTGCTTGAAGGATTTTTTTTTTTTGTATCCATCACTAATGGTCTAGAAATATTTCTTGACAGAAAATTCAAAATGCTTGATGTATTCACGTGATGTCATTTATGAATGTCTACCATTGCATGTGTGTATACACATACCTATATGTATATTTGTGTGCCCCTGGTTAGCTGCTAAGAGGTCTGTCCCCTGATTGCCTCTCAGTGAGAATACTGTGGCATTACTGAAGCCTCATTCTGTGCAGTGGATCAGCCTCGTTACTAGTATAATTAAATGCTCAAAGTGTCTGTTTAACAAGAATCTTCCTTTTTCTGGTGCTTGAGACAGTACCTTGTGATATGAGTGAATTATGAATCAGCATACCAAGTAAACTGGCTCTCTGCTTTCTTCAGTATGACTTTTTTCTTTGGTTCCCCAGTTACTTAGCCAGATCCCAAGTTGAAGATCCATTTCTCTGTTGTCAACTTCTTCCTTTCACTGTGCCAAGATAATTAAATTATCAGTTATTCTTTAGAATTAGACCAATGCCTGGCTCCTGCGAGATTTTCAGCTAGCACAGCTTGAAACAAAACTCATATTTCCACTCTCTTGAATCCATTTCTTTACAAATGTAACATACTGTATAATATCTCTAATATCACTACCATAAGATACAGTCCTTAACAACAATAAGAGATTTCAGTAATACTGTAAACTCAATCTTTTACTGGTTGCTAGTGACACAGTTTTGTTCTCGACATTCTTTGTTTTCCTTTTGCATCCCTTTCTTTTGTTTCTGAACCATTCCTGTTGCTTTTGAAATGAAGCAATACTTTATGCACAACAATGACTCATCTACTCCCTTATGGATAAGTCCTTTGGATCAAGAAACTGCTCTGCTGAGCTTTTCTACACCCATGTCCAATTTAAATGGCTATCTGAGTTACGACTTTCAGAGATACTTAATTGCCTATTTTAGTGCTTTTTCCAGACAGCAGTCTCCACTCTTGCATTTGTCTCCTAGACAAGCCCTTTTATTTCAGTGTCTCAGAATGGGACAACAACAGTGAGCAACCAATGTGCCTGCATGTCCGAGTCACATTCTCATTCAACTGATCCATTTTTAGAAAAGTTGTGACTAAGGCAGCTAAAAACACTGCCAGAAACACAGTATTCAGTTACAGAAAATGTAACTTCTCTGAAACATGCGGGCTATTGTCTTTAAGAAAGCAAGCATAAAAAGGTTTTATTTTTGCAATATTGGGGGTGATTCATTCATCACTGAACAAATTCTGAGAGGTCTGAGAATACAATCTTTTTCCATGACCAGCTTCATTACAATGAATAAAGCATTTGCAAGAAAAACATACTCAGTGAAAGAATGAGTGAATACAGCAAAGGTGTGTTAAAATGTATATCCACATCTTGAATGCCATCTTTGCTTTTGGATACACATTCTGTCTGCAGATGGTAAAAGAATTAAAATACTTTGGTACAATAGCTGCACCAGCTGAAAAGGAGCTTGTGTGCAAATTAAAAACAAGACTGGCTGTAGTATTGTTGGAAATAAAGACCTAGCTGTTCTCTTAATAATGTTCACAATTTGCCTTATTTGCAGTACATGGGTATTTATCCTCTGTGAAAGTAATTTCCAGACAGATTTCAGAAGAGCAGTATTTTCTGTAGAGCACCCTGCTGCTTTGAAGATGGGAACAATTTAACTTTACTGAAGAAGCAAGCATTCTCAAGGTTATGTGTATTTATTTCCAAATAGGTTTCAGAGGGTTGACTTTGCTTGGACAGCCAAGGGGGAGAGAAGAATCCAGGAAGCAGTTCAGAAAACAAATCTACTTTTATTAGCAATTAATTATTTCTTACAGGACTCTTTTCTTCCTTCAACTCTGTAGGTAACCTATAGAGATTAGCCTCCCTAGGCCCTTGACCTTTATGAATGCTTTCCAAAAAACATGTTACTGCATTCTGTGTTGTACCACGATCAAAACAAAATCATTTTAGAGCCTTCTCAGTGAGAAGCACATATGTGTGTGTTCTAGCAATGTTGGCTTGAGTTTACTTTAATCACATTAATCTAATTTTAACGAATTTGGTTGCATGAAGAAATGAAACTGTAAGTTTCTTGGACATTTATACAATAATTATTCTGATTGTGAGTATTGGTGAAGAAAAGCTGTATTCAGAGATGATTTCTAGGTGCCCTACATATTGTAATCTTCACAAACCCGGAAATTGTTTTAACAAGTTGTTAGGCCCTCTAAAATGTGAGCTTTAAGCTTGCTTTGTTGTGGAAAAATCAGTCATCCGGAAACTCTCTTTAAATTGGCATTCTTTACAGGAATGTGAGATGTTGACTTAAGCTTCAGCCTTTGTTCAGCTTTTAAGATATCATTTGTGTAATAGAGCTGCATTTCTAATTTTTTAAGTCTGAGCCTGAAGCAGCCAGCCTTTAAAAAGCTGCTCTAGAGCCCCCACATATGGCCAATGGCTTTTGAGAAGAAAGGGCGCTTTGAAGTGTGACCTCAAGGGTATTAAATGAAAGAGAGCTCACCAGAGCCTTAAGACTTTGAGCCACCTCCTTGAGCTGATTGGCTTAGAAGCATTCCTCAAGGAGGTGCCATGACCTGCAAGTCACTGCCATCCCAACCACGTATTAGTGCTGCTTGCAATCTGGAGCTCATGACAGCTTTAAGCCCCATGTCATCAGCACATTGTCAGATACAGCTGTTTCCACTCCACCACTTCAAAAGGGCTTGATTAAATGTCTTACTGTAACAACATACATAAAGACACACACAGAGAATGAGGGGGAAAGGAGAAATGTACCTATAAGCAAAATAAATACAATTTCCACTAGATGGTTTAATCATAATGTGGGGGACTAAACCATTTTTTGACTTGCAGGGCTTATGTAATCAGTTAACACAATATCACATTAAAAAGCAGTTTCGACAAGTGCTTCTTTTATTTTTTTTCCCAATGCTGAAGTACAGATTTCATGCCAAGGGCTCCAGGCTTGCAATAAGCTTTACCTCAAGCTGTCTAACTGGTGAAAGAAGAATGCTAGTGATTTCTACATAATTGACTGTAATTTTATAGCCACCTTAGAGATAACATGCTTTCACTGCCTTCTTAGGGAAAGTGCTCATAATGCATGGGGTTTATTCATGGCAGGACTTCTAAAAAATATACTTCCAATAGTACATACGTCTTTAAAAAAATAAAGTAAATGTTGCATTTTTGTCTTGAAACATCTGTAATCAAGATCTGACTTATTGCATATTTTTTCCTTTGATGTCTCCATGCCAAATTTTCCTATTTGATTTTCTCATGAACATTCAGTAATTGTCTCATGTGGCTTTACTGGGTAAATTGCGTAATTGTGAGGGGAAAAACTTTAATGCATTTTGCCAGCTTTGTTAAGGTCATGTCCTGTTTTGCCAGGGAGAATTTTCATAAACTTTTTTAAGGGCTTCTGCTGTGTTAATTCTGCTGCTGGTGGGAGTAATGGATGAGTTAACAGTGATTAATACATTGTCTGCAGCTGATGCATAATTGACAAAAATCCAGCTACACTGGATTCAATGTCATCCTGACACTGCTCCAGGGATACAGCAGATCCCTCACCAGAAATGTGTCTGTTGCTCCTGCAGCTCTTTTGAGCAGGTCTACCTAGTCCTTGTTATCCAAATGCAACTGGAGTGCCTTGCCATCTGTGCTCCTGGTTTCTGGAGCATAGTATGGATAAAGCTGACATAATTCCCTGGAGAAACAGTACATGTATGGTTTTAACACTATGTGTTATTGCTGGTAAAGCCTGACAATTTATAGCTGCAAATCCTTGTTTTAAAATGTTGTTCGGCCTGTTTACTTCTTTTTTCAAAACAATTAACACATAGTAGTATTTTGTCTTTATCTAATGATGCTGTGGCATGACTACAGAGTTGTATTTTTAAGTAGTTAACATCCAGCAGATTCACCTGTTGTCTGTTTGTACTGAAAATGGAAAAGTGGGCCCTGTGGAGCTTCTGTTGACTGCCCATGTGCCCCCCAAAATGCTCCCAGCTTCTCCTGCCCTGTGTCAGGGCTGCACCTCTTCCTACTACCAGCACCAGCTGCTCGCATTGTTTAAGGCTTCCTCTCGAGTGTGCCAAACTTTCTGCCTCAATAATATGAATGGCCGTGGATTCCTTCCAGCCCAGCAGTGCTCTTGGCCTCTTGAAAATGCCTCTTTTCTTTTCTCCTGTTGAAGGTGTGAGGAAGAAGAAAACTTCCCAGGATCCAGTTCTTCCTGTCTTCCTGCTAAAGACTGAACCAATTGTTGTAGGGCACACAGGACTTTTAGGGACTGAAACAGGTAGTGTGGCTTCCTAATAAGAAAATAGGCATGACTGATGTGAACTGTATTCCAGATGGCATGTTTTTAATAGTTTGACTTCAGACAGATACAGGGGTGGGACGCTTAGGCATGGATCGGCTCCACTGGGAGAGGAGATAGTGGAACACCCTTATTTGAAAAGAGAATGTCACTCTCTGATCTCAGAAGGGTAAGAGAGCACTTTCTTGGTTATTGTAAATTGGTTAGACTGTCCCTGTTGAAACACCATAATGAAATGACTCTGAGGTTTGATATCAGAATAGCTGTGACATTTTTCAGTCTGCATAGCACAAGGAGGGACGCAGCCTAAAGGCTATGCAGAATGGAAAAATTCAAGAAAATTAATATTACCCGAATGCAAGCTTCCCTTCATTTCAGGTAGAAAGACTGTTCTGTATTTGCACAGAAATAGCAATACTTCCCCATGTAAAGAGTTTATCCATGCACAAGAGTTTATCCTGAACTTTTTAAAATCTAATTAGTCCCTAGATCAGTTTTCTCTTGTTATTGTTTTGCTTCACCCCTTTCAGGTCCTTCTTGTTTGGGGTTAAGTCCAAGGCAGATATATTATTTACATCCAGCTATGTGGGAAAAACAGTGTTTATTCTTTTGAACAAAACAATTTCTTTCTGTATTTTTAATTATATTTGTTTATGGCCCTCCAAAATATTTTTAAGATACAATTGGGTTTTTTTTGTGCACACTTGTTAGTTTCAAGAGAGGCTTCTGTACAGGCTGTTTCCCTGAATCTTAAAGTGTTCCTGCTTCAGCAGAGATTAGTGCCTCCCACCTTAAAAAAAACCCATATAGTATTTTCTATTCCTGTGGTTTCCATCAGGGGACAAAGAAAGAATACAGGCTATTGGAATGGGGATATTTACCTGAAATATTGAAGCATTATATCAGGATGAGTTCCATAATTTGAAAATGGATTTATTCAGCTGTGGAAAACACTGAATTTCCTTCGGGAAATACATGAGAATATTTATTGCTTTACCCCAGAAAATTCTACATGTATTTTCTCCTGCATTGTAGCAGCTCTGTAAAAGCAAAGATTGAATGTTCTCAATGTTGTGATCCATCTTTGTGTAAGATGCAGAGGAGAAAACTGGAAATCATGTCATTACAGTTCTCATCTTCAGTTTTGTGGGAGTTATGTTATGGGGAGTTGATTTGTACTCTCCTGATTATACAAGCAGTTAAACACGCAAATGTCTGAGATCAATTGGCTGGCTCAGTGTAATTTGTGAGCTTTGAAATTGAATTAAAATGCCTTTAAGTTGCTGTTTATTTCCCATCTAGAATAATTTGTTGTACATTGATGTTCTAATCAATACAGAACTATTTTATCTGTGCAAGTTCTAAATGTCTGAAATGAAAATACATTTGAGTTTCTTCTGCTTATGTAGATATTGCATTGCAGTACCACCATTGACTTCTTTACAGTTGCTTCTGTTTCTCCTGCATATGAGAGATAAATTGGACTCTATAGGTTCTGATTTCAAGTGAAATTATTTAAGCAGCTGTGAGCTCTTGTTAGCTTAAAGCTGTCGAAGCAGTAAGCTGCGTACCCAGAAGTACTCAGCAAAGTAAGCCAGAAACTCATTGTCATGGTAATTCAGCGTACCTTTCATTTTGTTTTTAGCTATGAAAATGTTTACAAATTTCCCATAAATATTAGTCCTTCTACAGTCTAATTATTGACATAATGTGTTTTCCAAGTCATTCAGCTTCATGAACAGTGAAGTGTATAGACACGCTTTTACTTAACAGGGAAACAAATGTTGGAAATAGGCATCTATATACTACTCCCCCCCCTTTCTAATTTAATTAACCTTTGGAACTTTATTAAATAAGCTATTACTCTTGTTGAAACAGTAATTTTGTGCTAAATGTGTCATTTGACAGAAAAAAAACTCTCCAATAAATTCACTTAGCACATAGGTCATATCAGGCTTTTAGTATGTCTGATGGCAGTCCCTTGTGCTGCTTGGAGATGCTAATAAAGTCTTTTCTTCACAAAAATAAAAGTACCCCATGGTATCTTGGTTTATGCCCCCATTTTCCATTGTAGGCTCTGTTGCCCAGAGGTTCAAAATGTCATGTGACAAAATCTCAAAACAGAAAAAGACCATGTTTTCACACAAGTCATGCATGTTTGTTATTAGTTTAGTATATCTCTTAAGAAGTTAGGGAAGTATGAATGTATAGATTCTGTTTTCTCTCAGAGCACCTACCCATGTTCTTCCAATACCGTTGGATGATGTAATTCTCCATGGATAGCTCATAAATTCTACAAAGTGAAGGCATTCTCATGCCAATTAATACTTGAGCTCTTTCATTGTCAAGACCTTGAATCAGAAATTTTGTAGGACTGCACCTCAGTTGACTTGAATGGAAATCTCACTTTTTTTTTTAATATGTATTTTCATTATCCAGATCTGAAGTCTTTATCTGATGTATAGATATGTTCAGTCCACCATCAAAATTGCTTGAAGATTAAAAAATATGTGAAGTCAGCTAGGCCTGTGTCTCGGAGTACAGATGTGTTTCAACTAGCATTTTACTGTTTTTCATCCACATCCTAGTAGACAGATTTTTTTTTCCTGTGCTTACTCTTCAAGAATGAAAACAGCTGCAGAACAGTTGTGATGGTACTCAACTGTGTTGTTCATTTACTGAATAATTTTAAAACTAAGTTTTTGAAACTAGTTAATAGTCCAGATTTGTACTACTGAGTTAAATAAAATGAATCATTATGCTTTGCGATGATGAGCGGTAGTTTGTACAGATGCAGTCTTTGCAGAAATTGTGGAATTGAAGATGGTGTATCATGGATAGATTTATGCACGATTGTGATTTACAGTCTGATAATAACATGGCAGGGGATACTGTGCTGCCGGCATCGCTTCCTGGAGAGACCAAGATTGCCTTTGCCTTGTAAATGTAACCCTTGGTGTCAATCAGAAATAAAGTGCCATGAAACAGTGAACTCACACCAGTAGATTAGCATTTCAGAAATTAAACCATCTGTTTGAACTCAATTAAAAGAGAATCCAGCAAGGTTTTTCGTAATAGAGTGTTCTAGTGCTGATTCCAGAAACAATGCAATGGATTTATCGTGCAATTAGAACTGATAAGAAAGTGGGTTTAATACCCATTAAATAAACCTGTACATTCTCATTAGGATGTTTTGCAATAAATAACTTCCCAATTTTCTTCTTAGTCTATAGTTCTGATGTATTTCTCATTCTAGGAGTGATTTTTTGTTGTGTGTTGCCATATCCTATTAGACTTTTTTCTTTCTGGAGAAAGTTTCTTTCTCACAAGATGGTTTTGATGCAATTGGTCTTCTCCCTCCCCCCTCCCACACCTTTGGATTTAATGTAATTTTGTTTTCAGAAGAGAAATGCTCTGTAATGAGGCTGGTCTTGGTCTGAGATCTGCCTGAGAAGAGCTGTGTTGTTGCAGACTGCTAGGAAGGGGATGGGTGGCAGGTGTCTGTATGAAGTAATTTTCTTGGAGTCTGTTTTTAAGATTAACTTCAGGACCAGTTTGAGTGTACTTTTGCCTCGAAAAGTTAGTCTAGAGATCAGATGCCTGCAAATGAGAAGATGCAGTGGGGAGGGGATGGATAGCTGCTTGCTTCCCCCAAAGAGCAGTCCTTTTTGAGACTGAATCACTCTATATTGGCTACTTCCTCATTTTGCATTCACGTGATTCTGTTTACCACAGTTAGTTTTAGTGGAGAGCAAATTTGTATTCCGGTGTACCTACCCAACTGAAATGTCTTACATACAATGAACTTTATTACTAACCTGAGGAAGTTTTAGTAATTCTTCAGGTGTTCCAGTAAGGATTGTCTTCCTTAACAATAAGTGACTTTAATCTGCCATTATGGTTTGTAACAGTGCCAGTTGCCTCAACATCTGGCTGCCTCAAGCTCATTGCAAACAATTACAGCATGAAAGAAAATATAAACTTTCTCCAATAAAACAACAACAGTAATTAAAATCCACAATAAAACCCCTAAATTAAATTCCATAGGAAGATTTGCTGAATGTCTCTTAGATTCTATGGCGGTGAATGATTAATATGTTTATGGTGGAGATATTTGATGGATTTTTATTGCAACTCAGTTGTTCTACTCCAGTTTTTCACATTCTGCCTGCATTTAAATACATTTAAAATTATCAGACTTATTTTCTATCATTTTTGAAGGAACAATACATGATCCTTCATTAATTCTGTTTAGAAAATTCTATTCAGATAGCTTCATGGATAGAGTTTTTTGCTGATTAGTTCTGTTTACCACAGTTGGTATTGGATGTTTTACACATAACAGGGGAAGAAAATGCTCTCTGAACAGAGATTGTGGAAATTGCACAGGAGACAAACTTTTTGGTTTGGGTGGAAAAATGAGCTTGAACAGAAAGAGCACTGGTAGAACCCAAAGGTAATTTCTGTGGGATCTTGTGGCACTCATGTAGAAGGAGTGTTACGTGCAGTGAAAATTAAGGCAAAATAACCCGACCTATCAACTACAAAATTACGTAGCAATTCTCCTGGCCTTGGATTATAGTTTGGTCCAGCCATAGAGGGCTTTTTCTGGGCCAGTTTGGAGCAAACCTCTGGTTTCACTGAGTAATTTCTGACATTGTATTTCAGAGGCAGGAATTGAACTTTGATATCTTGGTGCTAGTCCTGCAAATACTAATTGTCCTCTTGTGTGTTCAGAAATTATTAATTAAACCCTTTAAAAAAGGCAAGTAGTATTCAAATGGTTGCTTCATGTGTCCATTTTTTTTAAAATGTAATCTTAAAGTGTGCAGAAAAGTGAATAAGATTATCCTATCCTATACTGATGACAGAATTTGAGCTGGAAAGCAAAGAAGTTTAATTAGAAACACTCTGAGGTCTGGAGAATGTTTTGTTTTTTTTTTTTAAGTACAACTGTAATATGAAATGCTCATAATGTATGTTCCTCTTTAGCTTTTATTATGGTAATACAAGTATGTTATCTAAAAATGCCCATCACAGTTTCCGTATGAACTGAGTCATTACTAGGAGACTTCTTAAGCAGAAACCAAAGCAATTGATGCATGACCATTGGGGAAAAATGTCTAGATACACAGAAATTACAAGTGTAAGTACATTTTTGTGGGATGTTTTCAGCTGTTGTTCTGACCCACAGCCTTTAACAGTTGTTACACGTGCTTTGTTAACTTGTCGATATGTAAACTGGTGTACCCTGAGCTTTCAGAAAGGCCAATGGTAGATAGATTTTCAGCATCAAGATGTAGCATACATCCATATGCGCTTGTTTGGTTTTGGATAACTATGTTTATAATATGCTGAGCAGTCTCTGAAGGTTGAGATGAACAAGATGTTGAGGAAAAAAATCTCCACTGGCTGGAGAACATTGATAGTAAAATGTCCCCTATTGATGTGATAATTTGAGAAACAAAGTAGACTGCTTGATGCTTCCTTCCTATGCCAAGTTTAGAACTCTTCCCTGACTCACAGCCATGGGTTTCCATAATGATGCTGATGTCTCAATCTACAAGCAAACGGAATAATTTCATGGTATCCTTGTGGGTAAAGACTTCCACATCTGTCACCCATAAATAGGAAAAAAATGGTGAGAAACCCTTCCTTCACTTTTTAATTTCTGGCTTTAAATGTACGTGTCACGTAGTTTGCAATTTGGGATAGGATGGTCCCTAGTGTTTCAAAATTCAAACAGTTTCCATGTATATCCTGCTTTCAACAGGGAAGTTAAAGTGTCATCTGCTCTAGGTGTCCAGATGAGAGTATTCAAATGTAAAAAACTTTTTAAATGTTTTAAAAATATGCATTACCTAATGTTTTTGTAGTATCATCAGGTTTTAAGGTGACCAGGTATTAACTCATTCTATTCTTCTGCCTTATTATCTTGATATGTTATCCTAACCTGACACTATCTATAAATAGGGTTCAACAGAAACTATTTTATTCCTGTTTATTTTTTATTTCTTTATTATTTCTTTGGAGCCATTTGTTCCTGCAGATTGTTCATCTTCCCTGGAAATCAATAATTTGTTAGTTTGGTGAGCAATAAATGAGGTCTCTTTCTGTTTAATAACAGATTAGTAAATAATAGGTAAGGTTATTCTCTATTTGGTGTCAACAACATACTACTCTTAAAGATGATGACTGAATCCAAGGATCCACTCCCCTCTAGAGCCTTGGCTTGTTTTTATTTAGATTTATATAGCTATTTATGTTACTCATTCTTAAGGTAATTAGATAGGGACACAGGTTCCCTTTGCAGCAGGGATGTTTAGGTCTGTTTCTGACTCATACAACAGTGGAAACTGTACTCTGTGTTCAAATTAGTACTGGCAGGGTAAATGTTTTCCTCTCCATTTCCCCTCTTAACTGTTTAAAATGAAAGCTTTTTTGTTGACACAAAAGCATATTTACTAAAACTGCTCATAAGCAGATTTGCAATTTAAGTGATGTACTTAACTGTTGCAGAGCAAAAGTTGCAGAGCGTTTTTCCATTTTAAGAGCTTGCAAAGATGCTGGTTTTTTTGTTTATTTGTTTTCCAGCAGAACTGAATGTTTTGCTCTCTGGTATGATGACACAGGAAATCCCTTTCAACTTTGAATTTTAGCTTTTTTATTCTGTCTGATCCATACTACTTTGCCTTACATCCTGTCATCTTGATCCAGAACATTTTTTGCACCAAATTATCAGTACCTAGACAACTGACTCTTGTTGTCTTAGCCAGCTGACTGTCTGAAATTGTGGTTCATGCGCTGTTTGGAACAAAATACCAGACACAGCACATGCAAACTGCAGTTCTTTAGAAGCCTTCTGGAGAACCATGTAGAAACATGAGTGCTTTCCATAAGTGCCACTTGGTTTATCTGGGAGCGCCAGATCACTCCTATAAAAAGGTCTGCTTCCGTGTGCCGCCAATGAATTCAGTGTTGTCAGTGTATTACACTGAAGAGTAAGATCCAGTTGGCAGTGATCATCTTGCTGCATATCCCTCCCCTGCTTCTCCTTTTACCTTCTCTGTGCAGACCATGCTTTAAAGTACCATGTTTCCACCTTGAGCAGCTCCAAGGTCATGGTTTTTCTCAAAAGTTGTGAGAAGTGCCACCCCTGAAATGGTTCTGTTGTCCACACTTATCTTTAGTGATAAAAAAAGAGCTGCAGACACTTTGATTGTTTCAGAAAATACTGTGCTGTTCTACAGCAATAATACCAGTAATAAAAGTTCAAGAGAAAATTCTTGCTGTCACTGTAGGAGGATAAAAAAGGACATGACAGCATATTATCCAGTGGTCACTGATCAGATGCAGCAGTCCACCATGCTTTTCTCTCATGCCTAGTGAGCAATTCTGCAGCTAATACTCTGCTGTTTGACTACTCAGTCATTGTAGTACCTATGTATCTTCAGCTATCAAAGAGAAATGTCTGAATTCTTCCCCCCTTTTTAACTAGAAGTGCTGGCATGACATACTAATTTGTGATTGATGTTTTGTGTCCTTCTTTAAGCATGGACTGAAATTAAAAAGGAACCCTTAAAAGAATAAGTGTCCTTAATTGCCCTTTTTAAAAACAATGCACAGCCTCTGTGTTTCTGGTGAGTTGGCCATGCGTGTTACAGTATTCATTCAACAGTCCTGGGGTTGTTTTGAAACATCTACAGTATCACTCACAGCAGTAATTCTTTAAGAGCAAGATGAATTTTGGCAACATCTTTTCAGTGACTTTTTAAAATGGGTAAGTGAGAATTACCTTGCACTTGTGATTCTACTGGACTAAAAATTGCCATAATTTCCTTTTAAGTATCATAGCATCAACAAAATGCACTTTCTTCTCAAAATCTACTGCCCTGACCTCTGTGGTGTTGAGCAGAGAAGGTCATCTGTAAGCAGAGCTTTGAGGGAAACAATTTCAGATTTCCATGCTTGTGTTTGGACTGTTGTTTGTTCATACTTGTCTGCCGTGCGAAACATATATTTGTTCTAGGTTAAGTGTTTGTGTATTTGTTTCTGTCTTCATAACTTCTTAGGCCATGTAAGAGTAAAATTGTCTTCTTGTGTTTGGGACTGTATTTCTGCTGTGGCATTTGCTGTGTGTGCAGCCAGAGATGACGAACAAGGATGCAGTTCATCTTCTGTGTCATTCAGATTGATTTGTTTGTGAGCCCAATACTGTATGTGGTGTAATCCTGAAATACTAGTCAGAATGATTTTGAATTCTTTGAAGATTCTGTAGTTCCTTAATTTTTAGAGCAGGTAAGTTCTTTACATGGCACAGTGCTCTCCTTTTATTTTAGTACTCTAGGGAAAATTTGAAAATATTGTCATCCTTGTAAACCAAAAACACCTCAGGGCAACTAAATGCTTGTCTTGTGTTATTTCATTATTCATTAACTACTCTGTTATTCCTCTCCCCTCCTCCCCATGAGCACCTCCCCCTTCTGCCCCCCAAAACCACTAAGGAAACAAGCACACCACGATAAAATGCTAATAATGGGAGTAATTCCAAATAGACCATAAAAGACAGCATTTATAACCTCAATAGAAATGCCAGTCAGCTATTTTTGATGTAAAGCATCTGTCTCCAGAAGGAAATGAAGGCAGGCCTGTTTCTCCTTTCAAGTCTCTGAAGTAGTAGGTGGTGTCATTTGTTATACAGTGCTACAAGTCCCATGTTATTGCAGTGGTAGCTGCTGACTGCCTTTGTTAACGTACTGAAAAGTTTTATCAGCTGTCTTTAATAAAAGACAATCTGTATGAAGAAAAACTATAGCAAATGTCTCTTGCTCTCGTATCCTCTGACCATCCTTTATAGTTGCCAGAGAGCAATGGCACTGATGTAGAATCTTGGAGACATGCAAGAATTTTGTGACTGTTATAATAAACCATAGATATTGGGATGGCTGATATCCTGGAAAGTTAGGGAGTAGTCTTTCCAAAATACTGTGCACTTCCTTGTTTGAAATGTAAAGGATTTGGAATGAGCTTTCAGTACTACCTGAAATGATTTTTCAGTTCACATTTTCTGTGGATACATTTGTGTAGAGCATTAATGGCCTAGAATTTGTTAGGCCTCCAGGAAATCAGGAATGATGTGTCGAAGCTGGAAAATTTCAGTTAAAAGGCATGCAGTTTGTTCTTTTTATTTGTTTTTGTTGCTTACTCTTGTGAAATGATATATCAAATTAAAGACATGATGGTTAAAAGAGTTTCTTAGCTAGGAATGTAGTCTCACATATATGATGTTCTTCAGATTACTTGATTAGTCCCATACATGCACCATATTTTCAGGAGGGTATAGAGGAAATGGAGAGGAATTCTGGAAGCCATATGAGACAACTGAGTTATTTCCTGCACAGTAAGTTTTGTGAATGCTGTAGAATTAGCCCTGAGCACATTTAAACGTGTGTCTTATTTATATGAGTTTTTCTAGGTTTAAGGTTTATTTAGTCTTTATCCATTGTAAGCTTTGTCTCGGTGCAAACATATGCGCACATCGTAATTCAAGTGAAAAGACAGCTCTGTGTCAATAACTGTGCTCTCGAAGAAAATTCTTTCATTGATGAACTCTCATTAGACAAAGAAATTGCATTACTAGAGGGAATGGACATTCCTATTCATGATTCGAGAAAGTTTTCTCAAACAATCTGAAGTCTAAAATTAAATACGGGGATTTTTAGACAGTCATCCACATGCATGTGAGCTGATTTCCAAGCATTCTTCGCTTTAATAACATCAATTAGCACCCAGAACATCTGTAATTAAGGACTTTATTATTTCATTATAAAACAGTATGCAAGACTGGCACTTCAAAGGCGGAGCTATGAAAATGTGGCTGCCAATATGAGTTACCCATAGCATAGATTACATTTCAGGGGCCTACTTTCCCTTCTTTTGGAGAGTATTTAACTGACAAAACTATATAAAATCCAGCTGGGGATTTTGTTTGTTTTATTCTCAGTAGAACGAAGTAACTGACCATGGGAAGGTGGAAAAAATCTGTCAGGGTAAAGCAAGAAAAATTAAATCTAAAAATAACATCTTCAGATTCCACTGCATTAGCATTGTGATGTTTACAATAAGGAGAGCTGAACTAATTTTATTTTGCTTAATTTTAAAACTCTGGAAGGCATTTGTTCTGAAAATTTGATGTGTCACAGTTCTTTATGAGTTTTTGTGATGCATGTATTAATAGGTTAAAAGAATCAAGAAGAAAAATGAAAAAGTATGAAATATTTATAGGATATAAAACATTAGAATCATCTGAACAAATACAAAATTTAGGTTTGGACATTAGAATTACAGGGATTTTGTTGAAGCTTGATTTTAAAGGGTAGGAGTGATGAGTTTAACTTTGTAGTGGAGAGGTTTGGAACAACGGTAAGTCTTCCTCATCATAATGGTTTCCTATAACCACGTCAGTCTGGGAGACCAACTGTAGTGCATATTTTGTTGGCCTTCTACCTAACATATATTCGTAGAATCATCAAGTGGTTTGGGTTGGAAGGGACCTTGAAGATCACCCAATTCCAACCTTTCTGCCATGAGCAAGGACACCTGGACGAGCTTGCTCAGAGCCACCTTCAGCCTGGCCTTCAACACTTCCAAGGATGGGACATCCACAGCTTCTCTGGGCAGCCTGTTCCAGTGTCTAATAATTTTCCTGAAGTTATTGTCACTGAAGGGCTCCTAAAGCATACCAGCACCGCCTCACAATAGTCTGAAGCTGATATGCCATGTGGCTTCACATATTGCATATTGTGTTTTGAGCAGGACAGTGACGAGTGGTGGCTTGAAACACTCTCTGAGGCAAAACTATGGGACTTCAAAAGTGAGTTTCCATGCAGGTCATTGAAACTTAGAGTGACCTGAGAGGGAGAACCATAGTGAACTTTGTGTGGTATTTTTTCCCCTTTTTCTTTAAAATGCAAGGTACTGGTTTTTGCTATGCTCTTATTAGGGTGTGAATACCTTTGGTACTTGCCAAAAGGTAGGTTAGACTGTTCTCTTCAGCTTCATAGATGTGCTTTTCTGTCCTTCTAATATTTATTAACTCCAGTGACCAGGCATGTTATTATCATGAAGAACCTATTATTTCATAATGGAATAACCTAGAGATGTAAAAATAAAAGCAAGCTAAGCATTTTGTTTTAGCTAAACATGAAAAAATTGTTAGTAACATAAGACGCTTTTAAATTGATTCGTTACGAAATTTTAACATCTTTGTTATTAAAATAGCATGTGTTTCCACCATTGCTAATTTTATTCAATCATTCATTAAGAAATAATTGCCACAGCCTGAATCTAAATGGATATCCTAGAACCCCTGAACATCCTTAGAATCTGAGAACAGATTGTATTTACTACCAATTACAATTATTACAAAGAGAAGAAGGGGATAAGTTCCAATGTGTTAACTATTCCCAGCGATTATAAACTCTTTATTTGCAATGAGTTTGATTAAAATCAAATTCCTGTTGCTAATTCACTCTTGGATTACTTTAATTTTCTCTTGGAACCTGTGTTGTGCCAACATTACTGCATTTAAAGCTTATTGAGTCCTGTGTTTTCTCATTAAAGAGAGAAGTTTGTAGACACCAGTGCTTGGCCTGTTTAAAGCACAAAGTGCACAGCAGCTGTTCAGAAACTTTTTCTTGTTATCTGTATTTGCTTAAATTATTAAATTGCTTCCATGAAAAGTTGGCAAACATAAGGAAATTATTTGTTTAAGTGGAAAAAAAAAGAAAAATTGGAAATATTTCTAATATTTCTGCTTCCTTTTATTTTTTTTATTTGTACCAGTATCCAGCTGCCCTAATGAATCTTGGAGCCATTCTCCATCTGAATGGTAAACTGAAAGAGGCTGAAGAAAACTACCTCCTTGCTCTTCAACTTAAACCTGATGATGTCATCACCCAGTCCAATCTTCGCAAATTGTGGAATATCATGGAGAAACAAGGTTTGAAAACATCCAAAACATGATGATAAAAACTCTGAACTTTTTTTCTTAAATTGATTAAACCCATGAACTAGAAACTTCCATGCGGTTGTCAGGTCAGAGAACTTGTTGGACTTGACTGCAAGGATCAGAGGTCCTAATTGCTGCTAGGAGAAGCTATTCTGCTAGATAAATAGAAAAAGGGAGACTTTGAGGTTTTCATGAAGGACTTGTTACACAACAAATGTATTTGGAACAATGGCATGTGAGAGAAATTGTTTCGGCATATTTGATAAATAATTGCAAATCCCGTATGGCTTGCTTTTGGGTGGATACTTGAAATGTATACTGTCAGACATACGAAGGGAAAATTGCACAGTATACACTAAGCCATATGGGAGTTAAAGTGATAATAGTAGGTTAAAGCATTTTGCTGATACTGTAACTCATTAAAATGTATTCTAAATCCAATGTGTATGCAGTTTGTCTTAATGCTGCTGTATCTCACTTTTGAACCACTTGCTTACCAATTTCACAGCTTATATGGCCAATTTTTTTTCAAACCTGTCACATGATTAGATGACAGCATTCAAAGTTGTTTACTGAGAATATGCCTGTTACTTCAGCTTGTTAACTTATGGTGCAGTTTTCTTGAGATATACAGTCAAATTTCTGTGAGATAGACAGAATGACCAAGGAACTGTCTGTATTCTACATCAGATGTAGTATGTAGGCTGGTAAAAAAAAGTCCAGAGGTGTGATTTACCAATACAAGCAAGAATGATGTTTGTTCTGATACGAAATCTGTGTGGTCAGATGGTTATCTTAGAAAAAAATATTTGGTATTATAAAATAATGTGTTTAACTCTCATTACTTTGCTGTCAGATAAGTCCAGCTTTAAATTGGACTCTGCGTATGATATTTTTGCAATAACTAATTAAAATGACATTTGAAAATGTTAGTGCTTGGATATGCTAAAGTGAGACTTCATGAGCAACTCGGAGAAAAGGGAATGTTATACATTGATGAGACTAGCAAATACCTGAAGGGACTCGATTTGATCGTGCTTAAAATAGTGTAGATTAAGAGGAATCAGTAATGGTGTTTGCCAGTACTTTTTGCATTGTTGGTGTTTTAAACAAACCTATTCAGATTCTAACCAAATATTAGCATTCTGTTTGTATTTTGACACATGCTAGCAGCAGAGCTGTCAAATATCTAAATATGCTTTTGGTGAGGTTCAATTTATTTCTGTTTCAGAATGATTTAGCCTCATTACTGTTTTAGTCTTCAGATTTTAAACATAAAAATAATTTATTTTAAATCAAAGTGTATGAAGCTTTAGTAATTTTTTTCCAGGCCATTTGTTAACTGCTTTCTTTCTTTGGAATAAGTATTATTGCTTGTAAGAAAATTTACTATTTCATTTAATGGCCCTTTGGTATCTGCTTCAGTATTCCTTACATAATGATAGATAAAATGTTAAAGTGGTAGAGCACCTTGAACTGAAGCTTCTTCAGGATCTTCTGTTAAAAACTCTTTATTACTGAGAAGGGGTTTGGGGTTTTTAGTTTATGTATTCTTTTTTAACTGTTGAGCACCATTCCAACAAAAATGTAGAGAAGAACACTTTGCTGTATTTATTTATTTATTACTTGATTGCAGCAATGTTACCTGCCATTAACACAACAGTCTCTAAGTGTTGCTATTTCTTTTATTTGGTTTTACTTGCATTTGTTTTGTGGTTAGTGTACGTACCTAATGGGAAAGGGAGCGCTTGAGTTATACTCTACCTTCTTGGTCATTCTCCCCTTACACTTGGATTTTAAATCTGTATTGAATTAGACTGGGGAATAGCTGTTTCAAAGTCAGTGGAGTAGAAAGACTGTAGTAATGTGTGTTTCCTTTTCTTTCCTCTTGCTCACTAAAATACCGTAGGTTGCTAAGTTTACAACTGGCCCACCAGAAGGGCCAGAGGGGCAAGATTGTTTGGTTTTGTGGAGTGTGTCAAGTTTTTCTCAAATAATGTTATTGCTGGAAAAGCAAAATTGAAGGATCAGAAGTTAAATTTCTACTTTATAGTTGAAACCAATGTTAGAATACAATTGTAGCTTGAACTTATTCTCCTGCTTTACTGACTTTCTGGGAAAAGATATAGAAATAGATAGTAACTGTAACTGAGCTTGGTATAGAACTGTGGTATCCTGCAGCTTTATTTGCTCAACAGCCATCAAACTAGGATGGCTTCTTAGTCTTAACCATTCACCAGGTTATTTGTCTCCTTCAGCTTGTACTTATTCTTGTTTACTAATTTTTATTCATTGCACAAAAGAGGGAAGAGGGGAGCACTCCTGCGATATGGTGTCATGCTTGCATTGATAACTGGTTTTGTTTGTTTCTTAAAAAAAACAACAAAAGAAAAGGAAAAGAAAAGAAAGAAAGAAGGACTACCGTAAATTTACCAAGAATGTCCCTGAATACATTTTTTTAATATAGGTCTGGGCTTGATAACTTTCTTCTTTTGGGATAAAATTAAAACATGTTTAAAATATGTCTCTCTGCTCAGGGATTTATGGTGGATTATTGCAGACAGTGCTAAAAAAAAAAAAAGAGCACAAGACAAGTTTACTAAATTAAAATTTTATTTTTTGAAAAACTGTTATTTGTATAAATTATCAGATTTGTAGGCTTTCCTTTTTGTAGAAATAATTGTTTATGTGCCAGATAAAAGAATTTCAATTTTGTTTTCAATAATAAAGCATTGATAACTAATACACTGTGTATTCCTTTGTGTTACTGTAACAACACCTCGGGTTTTTTAATTGTTCTAATTTAATGAGTAGTCTTGATTGTTTTATGTATGGGAGAACTATAGCATAAGTAAAATACAACCTGTCACATTTGGCTTTCATCTATACTCTGTTCCAATTAGACTTCAGTGGATATTTTCAAAAAGGTTTCCTGAAAGAATTTTTTAATATTTATAGTCACTAAATCTAGCCAAGGGATGTGATAACTATCATATTTGATTATTGTATCTAAAGTTTGCAGGAATAAAAGCTGATGAATATATTAATAAAAGATTTTTATACTGAAATACAAACATGATGCGAGTAAGAATGTTGCTGAAATGAAATTGGTTACATAAGCTGGAGGGAAGATTTTGCTTACGTATAAGGTCTTTTTTGTGTATGAGGTCACCTTTTCCTCATGCTGCAATGTCATATGATGAGTTTCGAATCTTCTGCCTTCCTGCACAGAGATATTGCAAAACAACACTGTTCTTTTGCCTTTTGGCTTTCTCTTAATCTTTTATGGACAGAGCCTTCTTAGCTCAGTGCAGCACTAATATTCTTGTACCATCCTAGTGCTGTTGCATTCAGGTCCTGTGCATTGATAAGTTTGCTCTACGGTTGAAAAATGTGCATGGGCATGAGCAGAGCAGTAGAGAGGCTTTGGGTCACTGACTTGCAAATTCACCTCTCATGCCTTATTTTTATTGAAAGGCACGCTTCACCTTCAGGCATTCCTTGCCTGAGTAGGTTTTGATAAATGGCAGATGATGAATGCAGAGTGTGCAAAGAATCATCTGAACTGTGTCACTCTTTTCTTGTGGAAATAGATTCTAAGCATTGCCTTGAGCTCCTTCTCTGGCACCTTAGCCCTGAACCATTCTCTGCGAGTTCCTGTTCTGTCTGCCTTGTGCTGTGCTTCCAATGTTTCTGTTCTTCCAAGAATCACACTTTCAGGCAACAGATACTTGCTACATCTCCATTTCTGGTGGAGGCACATGACAGCTCCCTGGTGATTTTTTGAGTCCTGCTATCACAGACCCATCTGAACTTGTTCTCGGTAGCTGGTATGGACGGCTGTATCACTGGGATTTCAAGCAGTATGAAGGTAAGGCACTAAATTATTCTATGGAGCTGTACCAGCTCGTCTGGCTCTGGCTTGGGACTCTCTTGTAGGCATTCCCGTAGCAGGTTTGCCTGACAAGAGGTGAACGCAGGTAGCAATGAGGGACACTGCTTCCAGTTCACATCTAATAAGTCACTGGCAGCTGAATTATGATCAAATGTTACACAGGCTCCCTTAGTTAGACTGACCCTGCAATTTGTAAAGTCCCTGCCTTGTTTCACACAGACACTGAACATTTAACCTCTGGCGATTCAGTAGTGTGACACTGGAAGAATGTGGTTAGAGAAATAGAATACATCTGATACTGTGAGGGGATATTGTGAGGGAGGTTGAGGTCAGGAAGCACAGGCAGACATTTTCGAGGAAATTAGTAAATCAGTAGAGGGACAGACTTTATTCCAAGATCAAAGAAGGAGCCCCAAGATTAAGTTATTCTAGGATAAACTATGGAAAAGCATATGCATCAGTAAATTAAAAAAAAAAAAAAGCCACAAAACAAAACCCCAAAGCTACACAGACTTGTAAAAACTTTTAAGTTCTTCTGTTATAATAATAAATCAAAACTAAACATTGCCAACAGGAAAAGCTGGCCTTGGAACATAGTATTATAAAGTTCAGTACATGAAAATATATTCCCCAATGTGCTGGTTTTGGCTGGGATAGAGTTAATTTTCTTCACAGTAGCTAGAATGGTGCTGTGTTTCAGATTTGTGCTGGAAACAGTTTTGATGTCACAGGGCTGTTTCAGTAATTGCTGAGCAGTGCTCACACAGAGCCAAGGCCTTTCCTGCCTCTCTCACTGCCCCACCAGCGAGGGGCTGGGGGTGCACAGGGAGCTGGGACAGGGCACAGCCAGGACAGCTGGCCATGGGGATGTTCCAGGCCATATGGCTTCATGCTCAGCAATAAAACTGGGGTGGAGGTTGGTGGGGGGCAGCTGTTGCTTGGGAATCATCTGGGAATCGGTTGGTTGGTGGTGAGCAAATGTTTTTCACTTGTATCACTTTTTTTCCTTGGGTTTTATTTTTCTCATGTTTTTGTAATTTTCCTTTATATTATTATTAGTAGTATTAAGTTTATTTAAATTTAAATTATTAAATTTTTTCTAAATCAGTCATAATTTTTCTAGCTTTTACCTTTCCAGTTCTCTGTCCCACCAGGAAAGAGTGAGTGAGCGGCTCAGAGGTGCTTAGTTGCCGGCAGGGGTTAAACCATGGCACTCACGAAAGAATGAATGCGTGACTCAAGTTATGCCACTTGATTGTATAACCTTTAAAGTTGCATTTTTATTCACATTTCGAGTCGATGTTTCTCCCTTCCCTTAAAGATAAATTCTTTATCTTATTTACCCTTTTGTTGTGCACTGTCTCTTTAGTGGTGCCACAGTTCTAGAGCTAGACACTTTTAAAGGTTGCATATGAGAAAGCATTTCAGAAGGGCAGAAACATCACAGTGCACCTTCTGGAAAGTTTTAAGATTAAATAGGTTACATCATTCCCTCTTGCTGCATACTCAAATTATTTTGAATATAGCTTCAGTAACAAAGTGTAATTTTGTTTACTAAAATTATGGAGCTTACAGATATTTATCTGTAAGGCCAGAGATTAAATTGTTGTTGTTCATACATAGAAATTTCTATCAGTTTGTGTGCCCTTAAGCACAGATTTGTGTTTTAAAAAAACTTGAGATTTCCTTTTGAAGAAATGGGTGTGGAAGCCATGTTGTGAGAACAGTTGTGAGTTTTTTTTCATTTGATAGAGCTGTGTGTGAGCTGCCTTTCCTTGCATCACTGGTCCTTTAGCTGATGACAGTCTATTTCTACATGGATATTTTTGATTTTTCTCTCTTGCAGAATTTCAATAGTGTAAATTACAGGCTCTATTTTGAGCTAAGGAGAAATGGAGCTTGGCTCTGATGGCTAAACTTGAGCTCAGTTTTGATTTCAGGAGTTATTTAACCCAGGTGAACAGATTTTTCTACCCAATAATACGGTGGTTTGCTGCAACAAGTAATCCTGGAAGGCAAAGATTATTTGAGAGTCTTTGTTAGTTCTTCTCTAGGTGGTTTTTTTTTTTTTTTCCCCTGTCAGAAAAGCATTTTTTATCCTTTTCTGGAGAAATATTTTATTTTTGTCTTTAATTTTCTTGAAAACAGATGTTACCGCATGGCCAGTATTTTTCTTTATTACAATGAGAAATTAGTTTTTCATACAATTGATTTATTTATTATTTTGTCATATTTGTTGCAACCACAACCGTAAGTTTCTTGACAGTACCTGAGTGTATAATACAGTGTATTGTTCCTTATATTAAATCAATTCCCTCTTCTGGTTTATGTCTAATATGTAAAGCAAATCATTGCCAAAGTGACTCACTGCTGCACACCCACAGTTTCTGGAATACAGCATTGCTTTTCTTATCATGAGAATTTTTGTATATGACAACATGAAGATGTAAGTTGGTAAAACAGGATCTTTTTTTTTCTCAACCACCATAATTTCATAGCCTTTTTTGTCCTTTTCTTCTCCTTAATGAAAGACTTTAACAATTGATTTTTTAAAAATAAACATACTATTAATAACAGCAGATGTCTATAAATGGCACTTATGCTTTAAAATTCATGGATAGAGCATAGTGGCTATTATTTTAATTACTGTTCCTCTCTCCAAAATGCCCTTCCTCTATGAAGTTTCAGGGGAAATTAGTCTTTTAGCTATGTAACTGTAAATTTGTTTCTTGATTTTTTAAATGGATTTTTTCATCAGTTGAAAGAGTCTTTAGATATTCTTGCACAGAATAATTGTTTCCTCCATGTCCTCTTACTTTTACAAATTCTTTAGAAGAGGAACTGCAACTGCTGTCTCTGAAGCTAAGGGTGAGAAGACTTTCGGGTGAGCTTCTACGTCAGTTTTGTGACTTTTAGCCAAAGCCAAAAAAGAAATAAAATTTGATTCGGTTTGGTTTGGTTACTTACAATTGCCTCCAGCCTTTTAAGAGTAACTTGCTATCCAGTTGGTGGGTTCTGCAGCTCCTCGTGCTAAAGACACACTTTGCATATGTGTGAACGCTTGTATGTCCCACTGGCACCATCACAGCCTCATAATCTTCCTGTCAGTCCTGCACATATTTACCCAATTTATTCTGAATCAGTTATTTACTGTAATGTTTATTCTGATTGATATGAAAACTTCCTCTCTGACGTGGGAAGAAGAAAAACAGCCATGTGAAATGAGATGTTTCTGTCTACTGCTTAGAATTTTTGTGGACTCTTCAGTAGTGATATATAAATGTCCATTAGAGGTGACCATATAAAAGTAGATTTTTGTTTAACTCAGTGATTGTGGTTTTGAAAAGATAAGGAATCCTATCGCTGAAAATAGGATTGTTAATACTTAGATTTATGAACAAATCAGTTACTCAAATACTTTTTATATTGATTGGTGTAATAATGTTTACTAGAGTTCTGTTGTGTTTTGCTGTTTGCTTACTTGATTTTTTCATCATTTCAGTTATGGTGCAATTTTAATCTCTAATTAATCTCTAATAAATTAAGGAATATGCTTTTCAAATTTAATTGAGAAATTACTAATAAAAGATGTCATCAAACAGATAATCTTTTTAATATTTATTCTGAGGGAAGTTTAGGAATAAGAGTAAGGAGAAATCTTGTGGTTGTATTTAGTTACTTTCTTAGCTTTTTTTCCCATATAAATAAATAATTAGCTATACAAAACCCACAGAGTTCCACAGAAGACTCATGCATGTACCTGGACCCAGGTAGCTCAAAGTAAAGATATGGAAACATATCTCACCTCTCCCTGGAAGAGGCACAAAATTATGAAGCAGGATCTTCACACTACAATTATGCCAGCTACAGCTTGTCAGGACATTTATCATAATTTTACTAATCCTGAAATCAGGTGAGGGCATCTGAGTCTCAAGATCAAGTCTGTTTGTGAAAGGAGTGCATAAACTAAATGATGATCATCCCTGGGACACCTAGAATATAATATGGTAAGTCTCAAAAGTGGATACTGGCAGGAATTACATGAGAAAATTTTATTCTTCCTGCATCTTTTGAACTGTTACAGCCCTCTGGCATACAATGCAGGAAGATAACCCTCTAATGGGGGGATGTTTTTGGGTTCTCTGATTGCCTTGGCTGATAGCTTTCTCCATGTTTCTGAAGGGTTGATCTTTCATATGCAGGGTGTATGCTTGGAAAGATTACACAGGGACTGCAAAAGCGTTATTTCTACTGTAAATACCTTTAGAAAGTTGACAAGGGCTCATTGACCATAGGAAGTGGCTGAGCTCGGAGGAGCAGGCTGGACCTTGATTGTTCCCCAGTGAATGGCCAGGGAGACAGCAGAGAGAAGCTGGCAGTCATGCATGGGTTTCATTCACCTTATTAAAAAGTAAAATATTAAAAAGGCCACCGATATTGATTATGTGAATTTTTTTCTTTGTAGAGGTGGAATCCCAGTGACCTCATTGGGCCTGAGGGATGTGAAATATGAAACTATCAAAACTGGACCAAAGCATCCTGAAACCATTTATGATCAAAGTGTACAAATTTTAAAGGATTCTTTTTTTTTTTTAAATCAAGTATTACTACTGTGCAAATCTATGCAGTAGATCAGATATCTCGTTGAACCTACTGTCCTCATTTGCTAGAGGGATCAAAAATGTGTTTTCTGCTGGTTTGTTTTGTTGGTTTTTTTAACTTCAAAGCTACAAAGTAGCCATAACAACTCATTAACAGCTTGAGAAAAAGCAGGGAGGAAATCTCCATTTTAGTCCAAACCCTATGGGCAAAAACCAAAAAGTCTTTCTAAAAGCAATTCTGTGAAGATTGGTGTGAGAGCAGAAACCATTTTAATTGAAGATCCGATGAGATAATTCTCTAACAAACAAAACTGTCATGATGGAGACATGTAATATTGAAACTGAATTAAACAGAAACTTTAAAAAAGAAGGCATTCAGTGGCAAAACAAGGGGGAAAGCAGCCTTCTAACAAAGTATACAGGGTTTTTTATTTTCTTTTCTTTTTTAACATGATTTCTGGGACAACTCTTAACTGCTTGAGGGAGAAAAAAAGGCAGATAAGCAATGTGGGAAAATTCACTTACAACTGATGGCTTTGACCATTCTTATTTCTTATTGTAAAAACACCAACTGATATCTGGGCTTCTAGAAATTTGGGTTGAATGGGACTACATGACCACATCTTTTGGCAAGTCTCAAATTGTCGTGCTCATCTTTACTGTTCCCTGCTTAGAACCTGAGGAAGTGACAAGATGAAAAGATCACCTCTCAAACTTCCCTAACCGTAGTCTTCCCTTAACCCCACTCCTACCACTGGCTCTTGTCCCTGCCTGCTCTGCTTTATTCATTGCAGATGGTACTGTCTTGAGAGCAGTGATTTGTTCCTTCCAGTTGGCTGTAAAGTGCTCTAATGGGACTGTATAAATAAAAGTAATTAGTTTTTCTGCTTCATTCAAAGGGACTATAAGTAAGAATAACAGGGTACACAAATCTGACTTTTATATAAATTACTTTGTTGCACTGTTAATAGGTTTTTAATATGCACCTCTGGTTTTGCCTCTTAAATGACAAGAAAAGACAGTAGTACTTAAAACATAAAATTGCCTCAAACATTTCAGATCAGAGAGACTCAGAAAGCTGTAGAAATGATAGATTAACTTACTCTGAATAAGCAGCATCACTTGGTGTTGGATTTCTACTTTTAATTCAACATTGGAAATGATATAACCATACTCTGTACCTTGCAAGAGGAATTGTACAGGATCCAACCATCTGTTAAATTAAACATTGATGATTACTATGAGCATATGGAGCAGACCTGGTACAAGGGGAATGATAACTATGCATAGACCTAAGCCCTGGGAGCCTACTTGATTCACAGGGTTGGACACCCAATTAGAAGAGCTGAAGGGTGTTTTCTTTGGTGTAGTGTCACTCATTGCAAAGTTCAATGGCAATGATTTGCTCCAGTCCTTCTATATTAGATACATTATATCCTGTGTCTGAAATACTGAAATGCTGGAAAAGGTCCAGGTAGTTATGTCTTTTAAATAAATGCTTTAATATGTTGGCACTTTTCTGGCAGTAATTTCCCCTGCCAGACATTTCTGTCTTGGTGGTACTTTGAAAACTGGAGAGGGCAATAAATCTCTTGAAGAGAGAAGTTTTGATTACTGACAAAATCCTAAGAGAACAAGACATAGCAGTATATGTGACAAACCTGGAAAAAATAAATAAACATACTATTTCAAACAGGAAACCTCTCAAGGGTCCTTCTGCATGAGGCCCTGCTCCCAAATAACAGAAATTGTTGCTGTACAGTTTCTGCTGCTTTTCAGACCATGTGCTGCTGTTTTTCACTTACTTGGCTTGTAAGGAAGAAATTCTGTCCCGGTTGAAGATGATAATGGTTTTGTCGTTCACTTAAGTGGCTAAAATTTCACTGTAGAAAACTGTTTGCAATAAGGACTTACTAACATTTATATGCTGATTCTGCTGATTATTTTTCTGATCTGCTAGCACAGTAAAAGTTACTCTTACACATACTTTGTCCAGGAACAGAGACATGAAGTGGTCTTTACGCCAGAAACCACTCAGGTGAACTATATTTTTACTTACTGCCTCACTCAGGCAATGTGAATCTGTGTTATTTAAGAGAATCAAGACACAAGCTGCTTTAAAGCACCAGCGCTGGAGCAGAGGAAGGCTGGACACAATCAGTAAGTTGTTGTATTACTGTGCAAGGTCACATTATCAAATAATAACAAGGATGCTTTGCAAAAGCAATTTTTTTTTGTATGTTTGGGAAAATGCAATTTATTGGAAGATATATTCCCTCCAAATGCTGGGAGAGTTTCTGTTGTTAAGGCAACTGGAGTAACCAACTAAGAACCAATTTATGTTTCAGTTTGTCAAGTGCACAGTTGTAATTATTTCAGTGCTGCACTGAATTAATGGTAAAGCCTGATAAGGTGATCTGTCATTCCTATGTATAACCCCTTCTCCCCCCATTCTGCAAAAATCATTGTTTTTTAGTTGCTTTCAGTATGACTTCTCTTATGATGGACTTCAAATGCACTTCACAGTTCACTGAGCAATGTTGTTTGAAAATTGATTAAAAACTGTAATTATTGTACCAGGAACATAATCATGATTGATAGGATGAAGCCAAGTAGTCAAGAGGAAGGGGAGGATTCTCAGCCTAAAACTTATTTCTGCTCTAGCAAAATGTAATTGAAACAAAAAGCTTTATTTTCTGAAAGTTAGGTGAGTTGTTTTACTGGTGTTTTTAACACACAAAAGGAGAGAAATCACAAATGCAACCAGCATCCCTAATAAATCCCAAGCCTCCTGAAATTATGTGGGTTTCTGTATCTCAAGTTAATATAAAAAAGAGCAGGTTCTAGTTGGTATAAACCAAAGAATCTAGTTCCAAATACACTATCTCATGAGGATGAGGGTAAAATGTTTACTTAATCCCTGTTACACTTTTTTTTGGTAAAGTCCAGTTATAATAACTCTTGTGTGTCAGTAATTAGTTTTCCCTTATCACAGACCAGATCTACAACCTTTTCCTCTGAAATGTTAATTCTTTGATGGCTTTCACGTTGTTGACTTTTAATGAAAAAATGTGTACCTCACTTTATTTAACAAAGAATATCCAAAAATAACTTCAGTAATGGATGTCTTTTTCTGTCCTAATTTCATTTTTTTCCCAGTGATTGGGTTCTTGTGTTTAGTTCATCTCTGCCTTCAGTGTCACAGCTGTGATTTATGGCATGCTCACTTGATTTTTCTAAAAGCATCATCTCCCTCCCTGAATTTTCTAATAGCCTCACTTCCCACCTCTTGAATAGGTTCAGGTTTGTTTGCCTTCTGCCACACTGCTGGTCATTCAGCTGGCAGATTCCAGTCTTACAGGATAAGGCAAAGCAAATGATTTGTCAACTCAGTTGAAAGATTCAGGTGAAGAATGACTGAAGCAGTAAACTTGCTTTTTTACAATTCATGAATCATGCAGCTTATTAGGGAGGGTTTCTCTTTTGAATATAAAATGCAATATTTAAATCTTAGCCAATCTTCATTTTTAATATTGATTATGCATTGATGAACTCTATGTTTTCAAAGAACTGTTGGAAGGTTAATTGTTGTGCATGTAGATTAATTACCTCTCAGTTTCTCAGGGACTTGCCCGACTTGAACCTGACTCTCACTGTGCAGTTGCTTTTCCTCCCTTCAGTGCAGGTCTGTGCAGTGACAGGAGAGGGCTTTTGTGGATCTTGAAGCATCAGGGTTTAACATTCTTGTGGAAGTATAGATTAAACATCTATGCCTGAAATGTGAAATCTTCCCACTCCAAATCTCAAACCCTTAGTGATGACAGCACTTTTAATTACAAATTTGCTTGCTGAATTAAGAAAGGATGTTTTGGTGCTTGAAGCTCATAGAAGGTCTTATCTTTCAGGACCACCTTACAGAGAAATCGAAGACTTTTTTTCTTTTTTTTTTAGCTTTTCCTTTAAAAAAATGCCAAACAAACACAAACCCAACACACCTGCACAAATTTTGCAGTTAATTGCCGGGCCCAAATTTGCCTGTAAACTACCGTGGCCATTACAGGATACTTTCCAGCTGAGGTTCAGTCACTGTTAGCAGTCACTGCAAGCATGAACTTATTTCATTTAATTAAGCAACAATGCAAGAAGCTTAAGTTTGATGTGTCTAAACCCTTTTTTTTGTGGATGTTTACTCTATATCAGCTGACCTACAAGTAACTTGTATAATATTATCTGTGCTGAAAACAAAAATCTGCTTTTTGGTGAAGTGCAAGTTAACATGAGTAGAAGTGATACGGCCGGATCATAGGCTGGATCCTAGGCTAGGATCCTAGGATCTAATATTTAAGAGCATTAACAAAGCAAATTGACAAGTTCATTTTGTTGGAACTGCTTCTATAATTGTACCAGTTGATGTCTTTCATGCTTGCAGCACACGAACAAGGGCAATTATTCCATCTGAGGAGGCAGAATGATTGGGTCTATTGATAGGCCCTTTCTTAATGTGATCAATCACAGGACTCACTCCAGAGTGGGTAATTGCTAATCTTTTAAAAAACATAATGCTTAGGAGCAAAACAATAAAAGTATTTTCTGCATTAAGAATAGGACTGAAAAATCAAACTGCATTAAAATCTCCCCCATTTTAGGTGAACTTAATGAAATTCAGTGAGATCAAATAGGACATGCAGTAGTCTGGTTGGGAAAGACATGAGCGCAGCAGGACACTGACTGAAATACACAGATCGTTTGAAACTGGTCAGAGAAGCTCGGGGGTCCTAATGCAATCCATCATTAGTAGGAGGAATAGGATACATCAAGGACAGAGAATATCACATGAGAATGTATTACAGAAACACAACAATAATGACCTTTATATCATACCTGCTTTTCAGTCCGGTCCTATAATAAGGATTAGATGTGTAAACTTTTTGAAAACTAGCTGTCTGTCACAGGATGAATTAACCCCACACTCGTTGCATTCTATAGCAATGCCCACACATTACACTTGCATATCTAGAAAAATCATAAGGCCCCACTACAGGCTCAGGCACAGAATTGAACCCAAAGATCCCAGGTTTTTCTTGTTATTGATCATGTCAATTATTCCTTATAACAAGAATTTTGAGAAGAGATAATTAATTTTTTGGTACTGCAAGCTTAAAAAATAAAGCATGTTAAGGAATAAGTATTATTAAATAGAACATGGATTTATTTTCAAGTAAGCCCTTTAAAAAAACCCATACAAAGTTAACAGCATCTTTTATTCACTACAGATGAATCAGCGATGACAAACACATGCCAAACTATTTGAATAGCTACCAGCTCTCTGTTTGATTCTGTACTTGCTAATCCTTGTTTCATAATGCCTGCAAAGAGATGAAAAAGGAAATTACTAGTTTTAATTACCTTTATACAGTGGGTTAGAGACACTACTATTACTAGTCACTGCATCTTGCAGCACTCTGAGGTTGCAAAAGAGTATTCCTATTTTTCTTACATTTAAACTCAGGATAGTTTGGACTGAAGCTGGCCATTCAAAGAGCTGGAGTGCTCACTAATTATCTTTGGTAGTAGCTAAATACATTCTGAAGCTGGAGTTTTACAACAAAGGCAAGTCTGACAGAATTAACCTTAAGGGAAAGTGCTTGTTTCATGGTGAGGGCAGGTCTGATTTCACCCACAGGTCTACTCCTGGTGTGTGATTTAAAGGTACCTGATTTCACACGGCTACACATAGTTCAGAAGAGCAACATTAGATTTAATTACATTTTAAACTTTTTATACTGAGGACTTTCCAGGTAATCATTTCTGTTTAAGAGTAATTTATGAATGTTAGTTTTGAACAGAGAATGGATTTTTTTATACTTACATACCATATGTCAGTGGTAACTCTAGCACTGCTGTTTTGCAGACTCACTTCTGTCTCCAGCTTGGAGGACACCAAGCAGTTAATTTTCAATATCAAGTGAGCTGAGATGAAGCACTGCTGCCCCCATAACAAAACGTGCAACATCTCAGTGTTTTCAAATATGGATAGGAGTTGTTTTCAAAAGAGGTAACTAGTCTATATTTTTCTTGATCCCATTTGTCCAGTATTCTCTAGTTGGGTTTTTGGCACATATGAGATACTGATGCTTCATTTTTTAATGTTTAATTTAGCCCTTAACATTAGTGAGAAATTTTATCATGATTTCTCTTTAGTGTATTTTTAAACTGTTCTTACTTGCTTGATAGATTTTTTTCCCAAGTGCTCTTGACTTTGACAGAATTATTCAGTTGGTTGAGAGGCAATCTATTTCTAAGATGTTATGTTTTGAAAATATTCTCAACTTAAAATTGTTCAGTAAATATGTTTCTTTAAGAAGTTTATGTTCTATTACTTTAGAATACCAAGATTACTAATCATTATGCTGTTCTATTTCATTATATTTAATTGATTTCAAACATTTAAGAAAACCATTTACTCGTACTTCTACTTCAGAAGCCTCTAACAGAGGAGTCTAAATCTTTATTTTGACAGAACAGATTTTATTCTTTCTCTGTGATTAACTTGTCTTTGAGCTTCCACATTTAAAACTTTGATTACATCCTTCATTGTTGCTGCTTTGTTTTTAAAGTGATGAAGGAATTGCATTTCCCCAGAAAAAGTGAACCTAGCTAAGCAAAGACTATGTAATGCTGACAGGAATATAAAGTAAGGGAAAGAGAGAGGAGGCAAAAATACCTGATGTACAAGCATTTAAAAGAAACCAGAAAAACCCTCCACAGATTCAAGGAAACAAAATGTTTTACTCAAAGTCAGGTAGAAAAACACCTTTATCAACTGGCATGGCAAGAGTTTATCTTTCTCTTCTTCGTCGTTTTACATACGCAAACCTATTTACCTATTCAAGAGATGTTTCCTTGCACACTCTTGGATCACAAACTACTGTGATCAGCATCATGAAAAATAGCTTTCTAAATAGAAACAGTGCTTAAGGAAGACCAGCATCAAGCAGACGACTTTGGAAAGAATTGGCTGAAAATACAAGGATGTGGATGAAGTCTGACTTCTCTTTTAATGAGATGAGGCTTATGTGATGTCTGTCTATCCCTCTCTTACCAACTTGTGACCTTTCTTGGCCAAGAGTGACAAAAATGTAGTTGTAGTGCTGGAAGCCAGATAGGCAGCTGGATACAGGAAAAAGATTATTGTGCTTTCCCCCATCCTCCCCCTCTCTCAGTCCTTTTGTGAGAGAAATATTGAAAGCAAATCCAGACTGGAGAGTGACCTCAGTGTTGGAAAACAAGAGCTTGCCCCTTTTTGACATTAGGGGATCTGTCCATTAGGCACAACCCAAAGGAAACCAGGCCTCATTAGTTCTGCACTCCACAGGCCTGTTTTCCTAATGTACAGAGGTTCAGTTGTGCTAGCAGGTGTTGTTTCTTTTTTGATGAGACTTGAAATCTGGATGCATAGTTTTGGGGTAGATGCTGTAAGGTATTTTGGACCCAATTTCCAGCAGTGCAGGGAAATTTTGCATGGTTAAATTATAGTGCATTTGATGTTTTTAAAAGTTCCATTCCCTGTATGATAAGCTGGGAAATACTGCCAGTCTGCTCATGCACTGTGTTCCATAGATTTCATTGTCACATTAGGAGCTTTGATATAAGGAAAGATTTAAAACGCCACTCAATATTTTATTAATACTGGTGTATTCCTTAATACCTTTTCCTGAGGCTATCAGAATATTTTAATGTCCCATCACTTCTGCAACGTACAGAAGGGACATAAAGTGATAGTTTTCCCATGGCAGAAATGCTTTGAAGCAAAACAAAGCAATATTTAACACTTCGGAGCAACTGAAGCTCAAAGGCGTTTGCAGTAGTCAATGAGAAACAGTACTAAACCCAGTTGCATCTGCCAGAGGAATGTAGGCCAGGAAGATGCAATTATGTGTCTAGAAATTTTGAAAGATAATGAGGTTAGCCCCCTATTCTCGTACCAAAGATCCACAAAGTTTTTAGAAACCACAGCTGAGAAGACACTCTGTCTTAATTCTTCTTGGAAAGAGAGAATCCCTGTGAAGTTTACTGCTTTATAGTGTTATGTTCAAGGTTCTGTGTGGTAGCTGCTTGCTCGGTTACCCACTTCCTGCTGCAATGTGGGATTTCTGGAGATCAAGGGAGGTCATGAGATCAGTGTAAAATACTATAACAAAAATCTTCCAATAAACAAAACCATATTTTGAAACTGACATCAAGGAACAAACCGTCAAAAGCAGTGAACTAGAAACTGGCCACCCAGAAATAGAGTATCTTGTATCTTTCATCTTACTGTATTCAAAATTATTTAGAATCATAACAAATGGGAATCTCCTTATTTTATGTGGATGCTTGGGAGGTGAAAAATTATAGATTCGATGGGAGCATGGACCATTGGAATTTAATATTATGTTTATAACATGCAGCTTTAAACATTGCCAATACTATATTGTGTTATCTATGCTTTTTTTTTTTTTTTACGACTTTGTTTACAATAGTATCTGAATATGTTCTGGAAGTTCATAAACTGACCTAAAAAATTGACCTGTAGCTCATCAAGAGAGTATGAATGTATGTGAATGACTTAAGTTTATAATTAAAATCAGCTTTGTAGGTATTGTTCTAATAGGTTTTTTAAATATCATTAATGTAGCTGCCCTATTTTGTGCTTATGCTGGACATATTTGGCACAAAAATATGTAAAAGAGTATCTTATACTCAGAGTGGAAGCCAGTGAGGACTTTGGACCTCAGCTCATAGCTATAACAGAATTTCAGACCAGGCTGTGTAAAAATGTTATCTAATGGTTGGGCAAGATTTATCCTTTGAAGTCCTCTGTTGTGCCAGAAAAGCAAAACTGTATACCGTGATTTTTGTCAAGGGGTTTATGTAAACATTTTACATGCTAGACATAGATATATGAAAACTTACAAATATTGGCTGGTCTGACCTGAAACTTGACTCTTTCCACTGAAGAAAGCCAAGGATAACTTTTGCTAGTCTAGATGGTTCTTAGATGAAGAAGCATGTTTAGCATTAGTAACATTTCCCTGAGGGATTGTGATTCCACAACAGGACAAAGGAACATTTTGTTGCTGTTCAGATGTGGTGTGATAGCAGCATGTGGTGATGAGCCTTCTTGATAAAATAAAGATCATTGACTTTTTCTGCAATTTGGGAACTCTAGAAAATGCACTCCTTTTATTAGGAAGCATGTCTCATCGTTGGGCTGATTTGTGATGCACTCAGTTCTGACTACTGCTTCCAGATCAAACCTGAGCTGTGATGGTCTGTGCGTACAGTGAGTTGAAAAGTGTAGTTAATTCCATTTGTACATGAAATTCGGTAAGATGGCACATTCTTTAGCAAAGCTAATATTGAGCCTTTATCCGTCACTGGTAATTTCTTGCTAGTGTGTGCTGTGTAATTGAGCCATCATTCCGCTTATGGTCTGATTACTTAGCAGAGTCTTTTCCACAAGAAAAGAGATGGAAGCCCTGCTGACCACCAGCACTTAGCTTTTGGGGCCTTAGGAGAGCATACATAAATACTTTTAATGGCTTTAGTGTGTTTTCTTTGGGGAGCATCAAAACCAGCCTAAGCAGGATGAGCCAGAGAAAGCAGCTGAGGCTTTGTCTGCACAGACGGGCGCAGACAGTCACGCGTTTGATCTGCTTGCACACTGAGCTGTCTGAATGGGAGCCAGCTCTGGCCTGGAAGCCATAAAGACATGTTAATGCATTGCCATGCTGGAGCTCATAAGCCTTACCAGTGCTAGGGCTACTTTTGTTTCAATAACCTCTCTATAACTGTTTTTTTAATGAAGTTGCTCCCATGGTTTGTTCCAACTACTATATAAAATACTCTATTTTAACAGGACCGCAAATCACATTCTGAAAGAGAGAAAGCATGAAATGCTTTAAATGCTCTTGGACCTACAAACTGATCAGTAGTTGTTATTTGAAAATTTTTATTCCTTTCTGGCTCTACTTGTGAAAAAACCCATAAAACTGAATACAAGACTCAGGTCTGATAGGAGTGTACAAAAGTGAGATAAGCCTAGCAACCATGAGAGTTGTTCTAGTAAACAGCTGGTGATCATAGATAGTTTACTGTTTGAAGTATCTGGGGGATTGTAAGCATTGTATGACACAGCTTCAGGCTCAAATTTATTCCTCTGGATTAATAGCAGGCATAACTCGGAGCAGACACCCGTTGTCCAAAAATTCTGTACCCTGCCACAGAGATTCCTCAGTATGCCCCTGCATCAGAAGTAGGGATAGAAGAGAGACATTGAGCATAGACTCTTGAGGTTTCTTTATAAAGAGGCAATGTTAAGTTGGGGGGGAAAAAAAAATCACATAAGAAGGCAGAGAGGATGACAGAGTGAGTGTGATAAAAAACATTGAGGAAAAAAGATGTGAACTAAAAGAATAAAATGATATTTTCATAACACCCACAGGCCTCCCTTCTGGAAAGGACATGGAGTAATTGTCAGGAGCTAAACTCAGTGTGCTGCAAATTCAGTCTCAAACTATCATTAATAATCTTGAGAAATGAGTCTGGGGGATAGAACTGAAACTGGCGGTATTTCAGAGGCAGAGTCGGCGTCGGCTGTCATCCCGTTGAGAGACATACCCTGTTAGGGCCTGTTAATGTTGCACTCCTGTCAGAGTGACATATAGCATTACATGTTAAACAAGTGGCAGACAAGACAGTGTGGAGGCAAATTATTCAGCAGATGGCACAGACTACTTTACTTACCATCTGAAGTCAGAAAATAGAGCAAGTGCCATTTTTTGCATTCACTCTCTCATTCTTTTCAAATTCTTTTCAAATGGTAGTCTGGGTACTTCTCAGAAACTTCCTTTGTTGTGGCTGTTGAGATAAGAGGAACTTCACAGTATGATTTTAATATGAGCTATGTCAAGTAGAGCACTAATCATGTGCATATACACATACATACACTTTGAGCTGAAATTGCATCAGTTTCTGAGTAAGTGAATGCTTTGAGAGTATTACATCTCCAGATATTACATCTCCAGCTCTGCTTTGAGCTGTGGACCTCCTGTATCTCATTGTGTCTCTTTTTTTCCAAAGCCTCACGATTTGTAGACACACTAGACTTGCACTATCCTCCCACATTCTTATTCCTCAAGGGAGAAACATTTTCTTCGCGAGCAGGAAAAATAACAGTAATGATAACTCTATTTTAAGCAGCCTGATAACTCTTTTCTCTCTCTGAGTTCAATTTTCATCCTTTTGGAGTGAGTTAGGTGTTCTCATTGACTTTGGTGGTGTTGGACTGTGCTCCTACAAACCAATCAGCTCGCCTCTTGGGGAAAAAGAAAGAGTCAGCAGCCATCAGTTTGTGACATTCTGAACTGAGTAACAACTTCAATCTAAACAGGTCTTCCTATTGACCACCTTCTAAATACTCCTGGCTCTGTTTCCTGATTCAATTGGGTTTCTTCCTCAAGCCCAAGGAAGGGGAAGTGAAAGGCCATTGCTATGCAGAGTGAAGGGGGAAATGCCATCATTTGTTACTTTAGCAAGAGTAGTGCCTTTGTTACTCTTCACACGCACACACAAGGTACAACCTCTTCTCTGTGGAGTTTGCAGACGAATCAAAAGAGACAGAAGTGCTCAGATGCCTCTTTGTGATTCAGAAGTCATCAATGGTTTGAGAAGATTTAGAAGGAAAGAGTGGAACCAGTAGCAAATTCTAGTCCTGTAAAGTAGGAGAAAATATAGGAAAATCTCACCTTCACAAGTATAGTTGATTTTTTTTAGTTATATACATACCAAAATCACTATTAAACAAACACAGGCAGTGTCTGCAGTTCTGTAATAAGCCTTAGTTAAGTGTTTCCTGAAAGGAACAGGTAACAATGACTTTTTAATTGAATCTTTTTATACTTGACCACAAAATAAAATGATTTCTTGCCACGCATGAAAATGTAACTGTTGAGAGACAAGCATAATGTCTTCTTTTATGTCCAAGATACAGGGGTTCACTTTTCCTGTGATATAGGGAATAGCTTATGATTTATCTTGTAGTTTTAGCTTATTGTCAACAGTGTCTCTTGAGAAAAAAAAAAAAAAGAAAGAAACCATTGAGAATTATTACTTGAATTAAATGTTGAATGTAAATTTTACAACTTTGCCTGTTGATTTGGCAGATGGATTCTGCTTGACAGTCTGATGTGCTGCATACTTCAGCTGGGAGGTTCAGGTTTGTGCTTGTTACCTAAAATATTTGCTAACTTTGTATAAAAATCTGAGACTATTTTCTTAGCATCAGTAGGCACTTTATGAAGTAAAAAATTCTCATCCTTTTGATATTTTACTGTGATTATATGAGTGTGTGTATATATGTGGGAAGAGGATACAGTTGTGCAAATCCTTTTATGGTAGAAACGGACGTGGTTTTGGAAACAGCTTTCAAAAAATTTTTCTTCCAAGTTGGAAACCTTCTTTCAGTATCATTCATGGCTTGTAAAACACAGGTATGAAATAATGCTTTTAATATTTTCAGGAATGTAGTAAGTATACCACTAAAATCATGGATTGATTTTCGTTGGTGACATAACACTTCTAATGCAGAAAATTATACAACAACTCTGTCACATGTTTCAGTTATTCTCAGCAGTCCACAAACTCCTCAGGTATTTCATGTGCAGAAATTCAATATGAAACATGATGACTTCTCCATTTTATGCCCTGGTGATAATCATCAGAAATGTACTTAAATGCAGATTTATTGAACAGATTTTTACTGGGCCACATATTGCTCTCAACAAATTATTTAATAAAGACATTTATGTTAAAGTCAAGGAATCCCTTAAAGATGGGAGCTTTCAAGGTGTAAGTATTAGAAATTCTTTGTCAATGTAAACAAAATTTCCATTAGCTTTTATCAGCATGAAAATCCATGCAGCAGTTTGACAAGACTGTTTTAATGAAATGTAGTAATGCAAATTCTTTCTGCCTATGACTGCTGATAGAGCAGTAATTTCTATGGATCCTCTTTACTAGTCTTGACCTTGGTTTGTTATATCTCAGTACATTCCAACTCATTATGAAACTTTATTTGTCCCTGCGACATATCTGTTAATAATCAACTGCTGTTTCAGTGTTAATATGTTTCTGGATAACATGAAATATATGAAAAGAAAGACAAATGGCAGTTGTAATTATTTTATCGTTTACAGGAAACGGCCTGAAATTGTTATAGCTATTTTTACGTGGGAACATTTTGGAGAAGGATATTCACAAAGGGTGATATAAAACTCCCTACACTCTTGCTGCAATTTAATTGGGAAACATAGACCTGACGTAGCTCTTCTACAGGGCCCTCCACCTCTTTGAATTGCATGTACAGGGAGAGATTAGCCTTGTTAGGATAATGTTGGCCCTTATGAACAACCCTCATAGAGATTAATAGGGATGAAAGAGAAATAAAGCACTAATACATATGTAAGCCTCTTCAGAAAAGGTTTTAAATAACTCCTGTTTTCCAAACTATTAAGAAACCTTTATGTCCACTAAGGCCAATTCAATGGCAGACTTTCAGTTTCCCAAAATGAGGTAATACAGAATGTAAAAGGGATGATATTTATCTCCAGGGGTTTTAAGTCATTCTGTGTGGTTTTCCATCAATTAAGTAGGTCAATTAAAATAATCACATGAAGTAAAATTTCACTTCAGCTCCAATTTCCTTAACATGTTCTGTCCTATTCAAAATCTACCTCTACATTTTGACTGATTGACAGTAGCTATTCATTCAGGTATTATGACACTGAATACAGAGACTAATGAGCCTATATAGCAGACCTTTGAGAGATCAAAATATGACTGTTCTCAGGAACTGACCAAAGAGTTTAACACAAGAAAAACCCCATGTGGTTAGTGTGGAGCTACTGCCTGTGTGAAAACCCTTGATGAATGACAGAAATAGCTTGAAAATATGCCCGATCCACTGGAAATATGAGAATACACCTATAAATAAAACTAAGTTTAAATGCTCAGACAGATGATGACGAAGGCAAATAACGTTAATACCTACTTACAGAAAACCAATCAAGGAAAGCAATCAAAAGGAAAGATTAATTGTGTTATCCCCAGATTATCTTGAATCAGTTGTTGATAGAATCACAAAGGGTGTTTCAAAGCTCTGGTTTAATTAAGAGATAATCCAGAATTATCACATTTAATTATTTTGTAAAGGTCGTTATGTCTTCTGTTTTCTTCAGAAATTTAAACACAGTGAAGTGGTCTGTTAGAACAGAAGAGAAAGAACATATTACTTCAGTAACAAGACTGAGCAATTAGTACTGATGTAAATGAGCAGCTGATGTTCTTCATTAGAGTATTTACAAATGAAGTTGTCACATTCTTGAAGAGACAAAAGTACAAGTAATTAAACGGAATAATTCTGGATTATTTTATGTAATCCAGAGTTTAAGAATGGTCATTATTGCAGAATCAGTCTGATCTTCAATAATCTCTAGACTAGGTAATTGGTCATGTGTGATTGATTGCTACTTTCATGCAGGGCTCAGTTTCAGAACCACTTCCTTCCCCTCTCCCCTTTTTCCTTGATAGTTAATTTAAAGATCTTGAAATAAAGTAGCCAGAATGTCTTGTAAACCAATTGTGATGAGATTTCTTCTTTTACTTTTCTACATAAACGTTGGCTTTCAACATCTCTTGGAAAGTCCCAAAGCAGTTCTAATGTTTATTTGCCTGTTCTTTTTTCCATGTCTCTCAATATCACAACATATTTTTCAACTGAATATTAAAAAGCAATATTAATTATCCAGCAGTAAAGAGAAGAGATTTAGCTGGCATAAACAGGCTCCATTGACTTCAATAGAGCTGTGATAATTTATAACATAAGAAGATCATGCAGTAAATAGCCCATTAAAACTGAATAAAATGTATCATTTATTGCACATGGCATATCATTTATAGCACTGTTTGGTCTAGGAATTTCTTTACATGATATCATTACTGTCTGGCAAAAGATTTGAAATCTGCTGTTGGAAATTTGGCTTCAAGTTAACCATAGCCAATGGATGTCTAAATAGAGTAAATGGTAGTAGCAAATCTGTTACTTTTGTTACTTAATCTGTGTTAAATATAAAAGACTTCTTGAGTTATTATTATTTTAATGCTAGACAATAATGAAGTACCATTTATGAAAATTGCTTTTAAATTTTTCCTTGATTTAAATTTAGTTGAATGAACTTCACCTTGATGAACCCATTCAGTATTGGATGTCTGATTCCTCAGAAAGCCAAGGTCAGTAGTAAGCAGAAACAACAATTGTTTTCACTCTAATTTGCTGAAGTAGTGTTGTGACATATTCTGATTATTTGTATAGTTTATTATTTTAACTGGATGACAATTTTCATTTTTCTTCAGAATTGTAATCTTAAATAGACATATAAAATCAGGACAGAGACATTTAGCTTTCTAAAAGCAGGCGTCTGGTACTAGGAACTAAAATATAGTCATGGGAAGAAAATTGCTATTTGCAAAGCAAGAAACAACAGCCAGATTGTTTCTTGTTCACTTACTGTGCACAGTGTGTGCTGGCACCATAATGCGGTAGCTCAGAAATCTCAAACTGTCAGGAAAAACAAACCATGCCCCACAGACAAAATAGAAGGTTGAAGAAAAGGCACAAAAAGGAAACCAGGAATCCATCTCCATTTATCAACAGAATGCTGTATTTGACAACAGTGTGGTGGAATCTACTTCTCATTCATGAGTCATGCATTCCCAGTTTCTCCTTTTTATGCTGCTCTTCTCTCTTCTATCAACTTACAGTACTGAGCTTGATTTAATGGTCAGTGAAACAAAACAGGAGGCACATCATTCACAGTGATGTTCCTTAATTGCATTCTAGTCTGTTTTAAAGATTCTCTTTCATATTAGGAACTGAGAAGGTAGTCTAATTATTGAACAAACCGGAATTGTTTCTTATTTGCCTGTCTTTTCTGCGTATTTTCAGACAGTTTGGTTCTATAGAATTTTGGTTTTGCACTAATGAGTTACCATTTCTTCATTAGGCTGTTTTTTTCTTTTTATTAATTATCAATAAAATTAATGTTTTCCTGAATATCACCAATTTACAGGTCTGAATCATGTAATGCAGTAAGTGATGTGTTTGTACCTCAGCATTATTCCATCCCTATAAAGCCAGGAAAATTTTTCACTGCTGTGGCTTTTTCTTTGTGAATTTTTTGCTCTGGACAAACCTGCCTTTTTTTTCTTCTCCTCTGCTCTTTATGTCTGTGCATGTTCTTGCATATTTGCAGCTGTGCATAGATTTAGCCCAGGCCAAAGTGTCTAGAAGAAAGAAGACTGATCAATGCAGTAGATAGAGTCAAGTTCTTCAGCATGTGATTGAAAGCACTCACCATGTCCTGGGAGGACTGCCAAGTACCTGAAATGTGGTGCGAGGGAAAACAAAGAACAACCTGCACCTGGTGCTTTGTGAATGAATGTCCATTCCATGGTGCTGTGGGGAAATTCTTTCGTGTTCTCATTGTTGAGCCACAGACTAAATTGTGGTCTTGGGCCCTTTCTTTCAAGGAACTGTGTAGTGCTCATGATTTTTGTGTAAAGGAAGATGAGAACACAATGGTGGTGCCATTAAAATGGATTCCTTTCTTGGGATATAACTGTGTGAGCAGGGGCAATCCTGGGCATTGCTCAACTACAGGCTCTTAAACAAGATGGAACATGGATCTGTAGGAGCAAGTCCAGAGGAGGGCCACCAAGATGATCAGAGAGCTGGAGCTCCTCTTCTGTGAAGACAGACTGAGAGTTGGGGTTGTTCACTCTGGAGAAGAGAAGGCTCCGGGGACACTTAGAGCACCTTCCTGTAGCTAAAGGGGGCCAAAAAGGGAGCAGGAGAGGGACTGTTTACAAGAGCATGTACTGACAGGATAAGGGGGAACGGCTGTAAACTGAAAGAGAGTAGGTTTAGATTGGATATTCGGCAGAAATTAATTTCTGTGAGGGTGATGAGGCACTGGAAAAGGCTGCCTACAGAAGCTCTGGATGCTTCCATGTGTTCAAGGCCAGGTTGGAGGGGCTTTGAGCAATCTGGTCGAGTAGAAGGTGTCCCTCCCTGCCCATGACAAGGGATTGGAACTAGATGGTCTTTAATGTCCCTTCAAACCTAAGAAACTCTGTGTTTCTGTGATTCTATGAACATCATGAAGTTTGTTCATCATCTATGAACAAAATGAAGTTGCTAAAGAAGATTTGTTTTGGGTGATTTGTTTTTGGTTTGAGGTGGTTTTTTTTTTGAGCAGGAGCCAGGACTCTCACATAAATTTCATCTGTAAATTGCATTTACACATTTCCAATGCTGAGTTGCACATACAAATGCTGACATTTGCCAACGATTAGGTTGTGGAGATAAAACTGTAATCACAGAGCATCACACTGGCTCATGCTCACTTACTGAGGTGAGGATTGTGCCCATAAAATGAGAGTTCTTCAAAAACACCTAGTTCAGCAAAAAAATTCTTATGTGCAATAAAATAAAAGCTTCCTAGCACATCTCAAAGGTTATCATAGAAGACAACACTTCAGGGTTCCCAGCAGGTGTTTTAATGGAATAACGTTAGACTGTCAATGTCAGACTGTCCACAGAACAGTGGAAAATGGACTAAGTTTAAGGAAATTTAAAAGCTATATCCTTGTCACATTTGAGACGTGTTTCTTTCAATAGGAAAAAGAATTAGCCACATGTTTTCTTTCAAATAGCTAGACCCTTTTACGTAACCAGCAGTCTTGCATAATAATTTTTGACAATAAAATCCAACAGCTATTGTATTTACCCATATGCAGGTACTCTGGTAGATTTGTGGCTGATCGAGTAGATACCAGTCTAAGGAAAAAACCTTGAGAATTTATTCTTAATCTGATGAAAAATATTCCTGAAAAACAAACAAACAAACAAAAAAAAAAGAACCTAGAAAAAAATCATAAAGAACAATGTTTGATTTTGTCAGTTTAAAAATTAATTGTTTTGGTGTTTGCTCCAGAACCAGTTGCTGCTTCAAAATTGTACTTCAGGAGTTATTGACCTTATATTTAAAGACTCAGAGCAAAAAGGAAAAGTGAGCAAACCTCCAGACCCAAATGATTTGCTTCTTGGGTAAAATAAAGACTCTTGCTAAATCCAAACCAATATGTTGCTTATTTACACCCCTGAGGCTTCCCCACTGGGCAGATGTTCTCAGAGCGGGGCTGCCGCCAGTGGAAGGTTCTGACCCCGCAGGTGGCCACTGGTCCCACAATATAGCTCGAGACAGCACTTAGGACTGAGAAACAACTGGATGGTGAATGATCTTACCTTTCTGAGAAACACTGGGCAGGAATCTTTGAGCAACTGCTTTCTCTCAAAAAATTGATGAGTTGTCAAAATTAATATTTTTATTGGATTTGTATCTTTGAAGAAAAAAAATAGATCTGTCTGTAGATTCTTTTCAAGGAAAATTCCTGAAAAGCCCAGTGGTTAGGCAGGATATGGGAGACCTAGATTAAAATCCTCCTTTAGTCTTATTCTTTGCAGTCCAAAGAAGATTTAATTATTTATGGAAAGTGGGACAGTACAAATAAATTAATTTGGATGACTGAATTAAGACCAATCGCCAGAGCCTGGATTTCATACAAGGCAGCCTACTATTTCTAGGTGGGGGAAAAAAGGGGGTTTAGTGCAGATCAGGAATTTTGAAAATCTTTCCTTGCTCTTATAAGAAGCAAATCCAGTACTGGTTTTTATCTGTCCGAAGTCCAGGTCTAAGTGGAACTATGCTATAGTAGACATCTAAATCAGAGCTTTCAGTATTTTACTAGAATGAAACATTTTAAAAGTGTCCAAAAAATAGGACATAGTAGGACAGAAAGGAGAACATTTTCAGGAAAGAGAGGATCATTAGTCATTTATTTCAAAACTGCTTTGCTTCAAAAGTCACAAAACATTGTGGATGACAAAGAGTTAAATATACTTTTATAAGCTTTCAGCTGTGCAAAGAGTACATCTATTAGTGCAGCCAGATTGTACTTCTGGTTTTTTCCAATACTTCTGTGACTTATTTCAGTTTAAATCAATACTTCTCTGGGAAAATAAATTATCTATTTCTGCAATGAAAAGTTTATTTGAGCAAAGTTAAAAACAACAGCATTTGTTTGTACTTTGAATACCTCTGTGGGGATTCTAAAGATATAATTCATATTGCATTTATTATACTTTCTTCTACCTGAAAAAATACTAAGCAAGGAGGGAGTGGGGGGAAGAGAGGAGAGAGAGAGGCAGGGAGATAGAAGGAGAGAGGAAAAATAAGAGTTTAAAATATTGAAATATGTGGAAAAATACTGAAAAGTGCATTAAAAATATCAACAAATAACCACAATTTCAGGTTAGTGTCAGAAGACACAACAGTAGCAGAAGGATGAGAAGCTAAATGACCCCAGAACACCATGGGAGAGAAAACTTTGGCTACAGCAGCTGCAGCTATATAAGTCCTGTAAGTAAAACCTTATTTTATGGCCCTGGGGTTATAGTGGTGAAGTTTACAATAGTAATAGAAAAATAATTTCTGGTTTATTTTTGTAAGAAGTAACTTGCAAAACAAGAATTAAATGACAATTAAATGTATGTAGGCAAGGTGTCACTACAAACCCTGTTGAGCAGCCCTAAGGAGAGCAGGGGCAGTCAAAACAAGCTGTGTGCGTATTACAGTCCAGGAGAAGCAAAGGAAGGACATTCTTCCATGCCACTAAGCTGACAGTGGACATGATTGGCTGCACACTGATCATCTTTCCTGGCTGATCTTACAAGCTTGTCACAAAAATGCTTGGGTAAATAGCTGCAACTTTAGATTTTTGCTCAGTGTAGAAAGCAGGCAGGCATTTGATTGGAATTCTTCAGTCAGTCTTCTCTGCTGTGATAAATGAGCTATGAGTAAAGTCAAAGCACTGAAACACATCATTGTTTGTGAGAATTTACCAGTTAAAAAGAAAATTGTGATTCAATGGAAAGCAACCAAGCATGAAACAGGCTGTGTAGGCAACACAGCCATAAACCACGCCGCTTTGAGCTGGTAGCCTTGTCTAAGGAGAAAATTTGAGACACTTAGAGACATTTTGTCTTATACAGGCTCTTTTTACATTGTGCCTACAAAGTGCACTGTGTATTGCTAATTTCTTGTTGGCTGGTTGTTTTATCACCTTGCACTGGCCTGATGAATTCTGTTCAGAACCCCAATCGCTTTAATTTGTATAATGCACCCTGCATTATTTGTATTGCAAGAACTAGTGTTAACATAACCAATATCATGACACCAGAAGTGAAATCAGTGTTTTTCAGTTTCCTTAATGTAAGGCTTCTAGGGTTACATTCACCTGGACCAAATAAATGCTGCTTAATTACATCACATCACATCTATACACTTTTAACTTATTCACCTTAACTTCATTGCTTCTGTCATACAAACCAGAAATTATTATTCCATGCAAACTCTTGAAAAACTCATGGAGACCAGTATACTCTGGTCACTCATACCATGTCTCCCTCTGTTTTTCTGTTAACAGTTTTCTTGCCCCTTAACTGAATTGAACCAATAAACTCCAGATAATGATGTATGGATTTTAGCTGCAGGGAGAAGAGGTTAATTCTGTTGCTCACATTCAGAGTCTTCATTACAGAAAGAGTCCGAGTGACCAAAATTTGTTCGAGTGTTCGTGTGCCAATAACAGTATTTGAAGCTTGATAATGAGTGTGAATATTTCTAGAAAATCTCATGAGAAGTTAAATTCTGCTACACATTCATCTGTTATTTCCTATGGTTTTGAAACCAAACCAGGAGCATCTCCAGAGAAGAGCAATTGAGCTGTTGAAGGGTCTGGAGCAGAAGTCTTATGAGATGTGGCTGAGGGAGCTGGGGATGTTTAGCCTGGAGAAAAGGAGGCTCAGGAAACACCTTATTCTTCTCTCCAACTCCCTGAAAGGAAGTTGTAGCCAGATGGGGGTTGGTCTCTTCTCCCAGGCAGCCAGTGACAGGTCAATAAGAAAAGGACTCAAGATGAACTAGGGGAGGTTCAAGTTGGACACCAGGAAGAATTCCTTCACTGAAAGGGTTGTCAAGAATTGAAATGGGCTACCCAGGGAAGTGGTGGAGCCACCATGCTTGGAAGTGTTCAAGAAATGACTGGATGTAGCACTTGGTGCTATGGTCTAGTTGACATAATGATGTTTGGCCAAATGTTGTACTCTATGATCTCAGAGATCTTTTCCAACCCTAATGATTCCATGAATCTGTAATTCTATGCCATTTGCTTTGCCTGTTTTGGAAGTTGATTAATGAGTGTGACATTTACTCTGATTGTTATGCTCTTTAAAGCTCTTCTTAGTAATGAACTTTATTTTTGGAGACTCCAGCTGGAGCTAACAGTATTAGGGAGCAAATTAAGCAGACTCCTGTTTCCCTGAGACGTTTCTGAACCACAGAATTCTACTGATATAATCAAGATCCCAAGGACGCTACAAACATGCTTTTAAGCATACTATCTCCCTGAGCGATAAAAGCTATATGACTATTATTGACTTCGTTGAAGATGATAATGCTCTGCTTCAAATTAAAGTCCAATTATTTGAAATATTCTAAGAAGAGATTGTAGAAACATTTGAAATACGGCTGAAGTTAGCCAAGTTGTGGATTTCTGAAGGCAAACAGACTCATCTACACCACAAAGAGGCCTACTGCATCACTTTTTAAAAACAGCATGCCCTGCCTGGAAGGAGTTTTCTCAAGAGGAATTTGCCAGTAGGCACTGTGATGTTGCTCCTGAGTTACATTGTCAGTCAACAAAATTGGAAGGTAATTATAACAGAGTTACTGTTATTTATACAACTGGTTAATACTGCAATGTTTAAGGGCAAGGTGCTTTTCAAAAAACATTGTTTGAAGTGTCCAGGTTTGAGAAGTTTCCCTTCTGAAAAAAATTGTGTCCTGTTTTCATTTAGTAGAAGCATTACAGAAGCTAAGAGAGAACTGTGTGCTCCTGCTGCACATCCTTCCTTGGTGGCCATCTCATAAGTGGAAGGAAAGTAAAGTTTGATGCTACATCAGAAGACCTGGTTCTTCAAAATGGTAAAGTGAGCTTTGGGACAACTAACATGGGATCAAATAGGCATAACTCAAAATGCTAATGTAAAATAAACTCCTTCCGCTAATTTTTTCACATTTTTTGATGAATCAGATTTTATGTCAGAGTGGTATTGTCTGACTATTCCACTCTGTTCAGGATGAGATAATGGCCAGAATATCCTGTGGTTAGTTCTATGAAAATATGACCTGGTAATAAGATTCAATTTTTATTTTTGTTTGCACAAATCTAGTATAAGCAGTTTAGAAAATATGGATTCAACCAGGACACAGGATATAATGCTGCTCACACACTATGACAATATAATTTCTTTATTTTTCTAAGCCTAAGTAAATCTTAAAAAAAAAGACCAGGAAAATCATACAATGCTACTAGTAATTTTTAGGTATTACATCATTTAAGGTGTCCCTATAGTTGGCCACTAGTAGCACCATTTCTTTTCTAATCCTTCGGTCTACAACAGGGAAATATTTTCAAAATGCTCTCACAATGTTTACATTAGGAATTCACAATAGTGCTTTTAAGTTGAAACTTCTATAAAGAAAGCATGAGAGTCAAAAGAGTAGTTCCTTAGTTCTTAAAATTCATATCAGATCAGGAAAAACTCCATTGAAATCAGTTCAGTCATTGGTTAGGTAAAAACAAGGAATGTCAGACTCCAATGTCCAGAATATGTGCTCATGTCACTGGGCCATGAGCCTTATGGTGGAGATTTATTTTTTATTGCTAAACATTGCAAAGGAGATTGGTGGGGACACCTCTGAAATTCCTTAAATATTCCACTGGAAAAATCTCCACAAATATCCATAACAATTCTAAATCTCTCTTCCCTCCCACCCCCCCCAGTCATTTCCATGTTTTGAGATTAATAAATGTGGGGGTCACAAAAATGATAGATGCATGCAATATGTTCAATTCCAAGCAATGCATTATGTAGTGCACAAAAATTGCACCCAGAGGAAAGATAAAAGCTGCATATTTGCTGTTTATTTAATTTCCAATAATTTAAATTAATATTTTATGGTCTATGTCAGCCATGGTGCTAGAATTTTTTTGTTGTCTCTCCTTCTGAAATGCCCCAAATGGAGTCCATAACAACTCATGATTTGATGGCTGCTTGTGCTGGTTCTGGTTGGGATAGCTTTCTTCATAGTAGGTAGAATGGCTTGTGCTGAAAACAGAGTTGATATCACAGGGGTGCTTTAGCTGTTGCTGAGCAGTGCTCACACAGAGTCGAGGCCTTTCGTGCCCCTCACACCTCACCCTTCTGATTCCCTCCCCATCCCACCAGGCTGGAGCATGAGCAAATGGCTCTGTGGGGCTGAGTTTATACCTCTGGATAAACTATGATGTGTTCATTATGACATCCTCCTTTTGGATCTTCTTATTATGCATTATTTTTAGTTTGCCCATCATCTTCTCTTCCTTATCTCACTTATCTGCCCATGTAAATAAATTTTGGACACAACATCTGCTGCAACAGGATCCCACTTTTATTTATACCTCCTCCAGTCTCTTGTACATTTTGTAGAGTTTGTAGACTTCTTCACGTAAGAATTTGGTGCTTTTGTTGAGGGGTTTGGAGACAGTGAAAAACCTAGTGTATAAGTTTTTTTAGTGTTAATATTTCATCTGTTTTCATTACTTTAAGTAATCAAAAAAGAAATATCAACTCATATTGTTAAAATATGCTAAAACATCTGCCAAGAGCAAATGGTATTTTTTTTTCATTTTCTTTTTATTATCTTTTCCTATTAACAGGCAGTAAAACTGACAGACTGAATTTTAGCTGCAAAGCAATAAATGTATATGAATATAGATCTGATTTTCCAAGAATTTAGTACTCATGAATGACTGTTTGCAGTTTTCTTTAGTATGACAGCACAGAAATATTTATTCTGTTTACCCTACATATCTCATCACAGAAATAAAGAGAAAGATGAGACAAGGAAAAACATAGAAATAAGGAAAATAAAGCTTTGGAGTAACTATGGAATTCCCATAATTAGGGTAAATATCAGCTGTACTTGTTTTGACTTGAAAGAGTAATAGTTGTAAATGTAGTTAAAACCACGGATAAGTAACAAAGACAGTTAAAAAGACATGCAGTGTAGGCTCTAGACATGCATAAAGAAACAGCCAGTGCAAATGGATATAACAGAAGCTGTTTTTTAAAACAGTGGCATTTTCTGTTTTGGTTTGGGATTTTTCTCAGCAGAGGCTCTTTTTCATCATTTTATTTCTCTTTAGCTGGTTTCAAGACAGAAGGATTTAAAAGAGTATAAAAATACTGTACAGCTGTAAAGGGAACAAATACATTTGGGAGAGGGGGAAGTTGCACATATTATTAGCTTTCAGATGCAAGAGCCAATGTGGTCAAGGAATGTTTATCATTCTCTAAAAGATGATGACTTCCACCAGTGTAAACAGTCTATACCCACTCTACCATTAAGAAGAGCTGCAAGTTTTCTCTGGAATGTCATATAGATGTATAAAGGACACTTCTATTTTTGATGACTTAATTTGCCAGCTGGAAAATAATTTCAATAGTTTCTAGGCTCCAAAAAATATTTCCCTGATCAGGGACAGTGGAGTTTGTATAATAAGTAGCACAACAGAGACCCTATCCAAACCTATGAAACTGCTCAAACCAGTCAAGATTATGTCTTCCCATGTAATATGTTGTTTTGCTACAGCTATTCATATCTTCCACAGACCATTTGGAGAAGCTGTTTCTTAACAGAGCACTTTGTCACGAGCTGGTGTGCATGATTCCTCAAATCACTGTCAGTGATGCCACCCATCTCACGGTGCCCAGTGTCAAGTGCAGAAAACGATGCAAAGCGTTTGGGTTTTCTGAATTAAAAAAAATCAGCGTATTTAGGGAAAAAACAAAGCAAAACAAAGCCAAACCACAAACCTAAATAGCTTTTAGGTGAATTTTAAGTGGCAAGAATTATTGCCTTTTTTTCAAAAAAGAAAGCAATCAGGGCCATCATGTTTGTGAACATTCAGAACTTTTGGTCCGTGCTAAGTTGTCTTCAGAAGTATTCAGGAGTAAGAATACTTCTGCTTCTTATTTACAAAGATTTATATAAACATCTCTGGAAGTTTTGTCAAGAAGCCTCTTGTAGAAGTTCCTACAAAATTATAAGATTCAGAGTAAAATCTATGTCTACTGAGGGTATAAAATATTTCTGCATCTCATCCTTGATGCTAAATGCAAGTATATGAAGACACTTGGATTTCCTGTAAAAAACAGAATGAATTAGATCCAAGAAAAGTCTTTCTCAGCATTCTCATGTGTCTGAATGACAAAAACATTTCTTCCAGAGTCTTAAAAGGGAATAGTTTTCAAGTGGAAGTAATATTACATAAAGCTGGAGTTCTTATCTTTTTTTTTTTTTTTCTCCTGTTCCATATAGGCTGTGTCCTGTATAGGTAGCACCAAAAATCAGATGAAAAATCTTTTCCAAAGAGAATCGCCTGGTTATGTAAAGGGTTGATATTGGAAGGATGTCTTGGTGGGGCATTCTGAGTTTTCCTAACTGGCATTAAAAAAATCCCAAGCAAGCCAGAATGAATGAGATGATGAGCAATGCAGCTAATTGAGCCTGTTCTACTGAATTTGGCTGAAAATTACATGTCATTTTTCACCTGAAGATAAAAACCTGAGTAGAGAGACACTGTTTTTAAGTGTCTTACTTTGAAAGGAACGAATCTCAAAAACACCCTGAAAGCTATTTTACATAACAAAAGAAAGAGGCTGGTACTTTCATTGCCATCTGCAATTTTCAGGCTTACTTAGCATTTTTCAAATGATGCACAACATTGGACTTCCAGATGTGTGTAGTTTATTTTCATTACACCTCTAGTATCCAGCGGTTTTGCTGTGGGGTTGTTTTTTTAATGTCGTGGCTTTCTTTACCTCATCAGAAGCATCTGAGGGTGCACAATCTGCAGTGCCTGTGAGCAGGCAGGAGTAACCTCTCCAGGGGGAGTGAACTCTTGTAATTCACCATGATCTGTCTGCTCAAAGGAATGGATTTGGCAGCACGCAGAGGGACTTTTCGAATCACGCGTGCAAGATGATTCAATTTAACTGTGCAGGCACTTCAAATGTGCTCTTTTTAAAAGGGTGCTGTTTTATTAGTTTATGAGAAAAGTGAACATTTATAACTAAAGGTTTAAGGTGGGGTTGGTTTTCTACTTCTTGTAATTACCATTTGAATACAGAAGTGCTATTAGTTTCTCTGAGCCGTGCCATGTAAGCGCAGGCTGTGCTCTGACAAATATAGCCTCTTAATGGTTTGATATTGAAATCAGGGGATTTAGTCTCTGAAATTAGCAATTTATATTCTGTGTGGTTGCTACAGTAGTTGCTGCATTTAAATTATTTATGCAAAGAAAGAGTTCTCATCTTTATTACAAATCACACTGACCGCATGCTCTGCAAGGGTGGGGTTTTGCCTCTGAAATTCTGCACTGTTTCCAGAGTATATCTTTATCTTGTCACTGGCTGCATACTGTGATGAAGATGAATTGAGATCACACAGCACTGCAACTTTCATTGACTCTGGAAACAGAATCAGCTTTGTGCAGAGATGGGAGAATCTACTGGCAGCAGACAATTCCCCTTCAGTCAGTCATTAGTACTTCTTGTAGACCACAGAACCAAATCCTTCAGGGAATGGAACCAAGTTCAGAGTATGATGCAAGCCTGTCAATACAAATCTGCTTTTAAGAGGAAGAGAAGAGGAATCCTTGTAGTTTCCCATGAAAAAAAGAAGAAAACAACAACACTGACACTATTTAAGAACAAATTGAATAGGATTAATGCTTGTGGAAGGAAGCAAATAACAAACAGACTTGCCGTTTTCCAGGATGGTTACTTGGTTTGCTAAATGGTTGCCTGGAATGCTAAATTCTTCAAGAAGAGAAAATTCACTGCCATCTGTAGATCACTGCAGCAGTCTCATACATATCCACTTACAATTCTGTTTATTTCAAAAAGCCTTAAATGCAATTCTTCCTGGTTAAATTACACTAACCATTCAAATAAGAATTTCTCCCATGAAAGGACAGCTTCTTTACATTTTTTTTTGCACCCTGTCTGCTAGGCTTTTTGGTTAGTAATGATTTGCTTTATTTTTAACTCACTTTTTTTTTTTAGATCAAATCTAAGCAAAATATTGACATACATGATTAGTCTGATTTTTCATGCATGATCTGACATAAAATTAGCTTTTATACCTCACTAATTTGAAATTAGCCCTTAAATTTGCATAGGTTGATGGCTGTCACCACTTCTGTACAGTCTCTTTCGAAATGTTCTCTGCCTCTTTGCTTAGAAAAATGTACCTTAAAATGCCTTCTTTAAAAAAAATTGCCTAAGTTCTTGCTTTCTTTCTGTGGGACCTATTCTAGGATACGAGTATGAAAAGAATAAGGCTAAGAATAAGTGTTACTGGCCAAGCCTGTGTTGCCAAATCTCTGCTCTGGTCTCCTCCTCTCCACCCATGTCCCACTCCAAAGAGCATGTGAGCCCTGGGTGAGGACAAGTGAATATCTACTCAGTTGTAACTGCTCCCAGCTTGGTACCTGATGCTCTGCTGCTGTTCCTGATAGAACAGACCTAGCTACATTGCTAAATTTAACTGAGTCATGAGAATTTCTTTCCTCAATGATTTTTTTTCCCCTCCATTTTATTTCCCTTGTCTTATAAAAGTTTAATCTACGTGACTAGAATACCAAGATGTAATTGTCTCTGTTGGTAAGGCATTACTCCCAGCCTCTGGACAAAAAAAAAAATAAGGATCTGGGGGAAAAATTTGGTGCTCAGCAATAAGTGTGATAACAGAGGCTACAAAAACCCAGCAAGACTAATAACAGGGGACTTCTTGTAGCACTTGTAGCACCTACAAATGTATAGTGCTTATGAAAACTATTTCTTGACACCTTAAGTGGTTGCTTCTTAAAATGGATAATTGCAGAGAACGGCACCAGAGGCTATTCTTGCTTAGTCTGAAGTAATGCACCAGAAAGCTCATTCGAATCACAGCTGTAACTAAACACCATAATAAAGTTCAACACACCTAAAGGACAGCAAGTGACACAAGCAGAAAATATGCTATAAAAGGAGATTTCAGTTAAAAGAGGGGGTCTAATAAAAGACTACAAACCCCATGTGTATATCAAGTGAAGTCTTCAGAAGTCTGAGAAAATTTTGTAAAAGAAAATAACAACTGTTTATGGAAAAAAATAACTATCATATCACTGGATGTAAGCCACTTACTGCTGGCCCTTTGGTATAGAGGATTTGCCAGATTACAAAGGAAAGCAGTCCAAAATTTTCTGGGCTCTTGAGTCAGGAGAATGTCCCAAAGGGACTGTTCTGGCTGGTGCAAGAAAGAATAGATCAAATCAGATGCAACTTAAAGGAAAAACAGGACCCCGAAATAGTCAAGAGGCAAGACAAAGTTTTGTTTCGTTTCTTTGGATTTTTTGTCTTCTCTTTGCCAGAATTTTGGAAAGCTGGCCAAGAAAAATTGAAGTGTTGCCAAGAAGTGAAGGAGCCAAAGAGGAAGCTAAAGTTTAGGCAGATCTTTTGTGACACTTTTATACTCTTGGCCTTAGGGGAAAGCATGGCTGGTGGAAACCAAAAGGAAAGCTGTCATGGATTTCCTGAGAGCAAGGCTTGCATACCTTGTCCAGTTCTAAACAAGTTTTATAAATATGCATGCCAAACTGTGTCCTTGGGCACAGGGACAAAACCTACTCTTAGCATGACTTGAATTCATGTCTTCAGAGTGGAAAGGTTAGAGCACTAATAGCTGGTGTCAAAGAGTACCTTCAACCCTTCAGCTGCCAAAGGAAACAAGATATAATTATATAATCAGTGAGTCCATTCACATTTTAAGTAATATTTACTATTCGGATAATAATACAATTTCAAGACAAAAATGAGCACCATTTCCATCTTCTCTGCAAAATGAACTGCAAAGAATTCCTTCTCAAGTGTGTGCAAACATCTTGCAGTTTGTAGAGATAGGGAAGTTACTCCTTGTCAGTGTGTATGAGCTGCTGCTCCACAATTTACAGAGATACTTCATTATGCTTTCACATCCATTCTCTTTTCACAGAGGAGAAATAAGCCTTAATGAGGCTTCTTTTCTCACAGCCAGATTTTTGACTCCTTATGTACCCATCAAATCCCCTAATGATATGAGCATTGTCAATGAACACAAAAGAATTTATTATGCAAATTGAGTTTCTTATTCGCTGCTTTAAAGAATTTAAAGAATTAGCAGCTGGGGTTCTGCATGGTGCCAGTCAAACTGCTGGAGTGTCCACTATGATGAAGTTGTTGGTCTTGCTCAAGTACGTTGAATAATTCTCATCTGAAGAAAGAGGACACACACATCTACATTTAATGGTACCTAAAAGCAGAAGAACAATTTTAATGCCAATGAGGTTTAAGAAACTTGTGGCAATTTTCTGAATTTAGATTTAAGGATTTGTTCAGTCATGAGAAGAAAATGGTTATTAAATTGTCAGTCCTAGGGATATTATTATATAATAATGTTTTATTCTAATAATACAATGTGTTTAAAGTAAATATTTTATTTTAATATTCATTGACCTAAGTTAACCTCTAATCATGTAAGTGCGGTTTTATTTATTTAAATACTACTGCAGACTGCAACATAGAAAGTATTAGCAGAACATTTTTTAATCTTTTATGAATATCCTGTGGATGTGGATAAGATTATCCAAAAGGAGACATGAACTATTGTTTCAAGGGAACAAACACATGCAAGAAGTTATTCAAATCCTGCAATCTTATTATGACATCATTACTTTTTAAATAATAAGAATATGTAACTACATGTGTTGGCAGCCATTATTGGTTTGTTGTCTCAGAAATGTATATGTCTGGGATTGCCTGTCCAGATCAGAATCTTAACACTTTGTCAAATTTTCTTCTTAAAAGCAACAATTATTCAAAATAGAAAACCCTTTTTAGTTATGAATCATCCATAAATAAATTTGGTAGGATTTCTTTTGATTTAGCCGTATGACAATTTTCTACATATAGGAAATATTTTCATTTTAATCACACAGTTTTGTTACTTGTTTCAACACCTGTGAAAGGTTATAAACCTGTAAGAGAGAGAAGTGGGTTAGTTTATGGTAAATGTGTGTATACAAGAGTGGCAGGATTTCTTAATTCATCATGTCGGCAACTTTATTTTCCTTGACATTTTGCTTTGAATTTGTTGTCTGTACAAAGGTGATACAACTTCATGCATATTATAGGAAATGTGAAACTTCATTAGAGCTTGATAACGCAAGAAATTAGCTATTCTTGAGTAATTCCACATGAGAATCCATTTGCAACATTAATTATGTTGAAAGGGAATTGCATTTCAAAGTGGAATATCTACTGTATTTAGAAAACAGTCTTCCTAAACACAAATAATTTTTTAGCTGGGCTAACATGGTCATCCATTAAAGTTATCCTAAATGTGGAAAATCAAATTCAGATTACAGTAACATGTCCTATTCTTGTGTGTTCAAAATACCACATATGAACTAATTTATGAATACTCAGCTGATGCCTACAGGATCTTCTGAAAGAGTCTACATGCATGTTGTCTTAAGTAGTGATGTTCTACTGATGCAAGACATGTATTTGGCAGGTATTATTATTCAATTTCTAACAAAGAGGCTTTATGACAACTTTAAAAGAAATTTTGTCATAATAATGAATGCGACATTATCTTAGCCATTTTAAAATGATTCTCTAGTAACATTATGATGTTGGAAAGCCTCTTGTCAATTCTGCAGAGATAAACTTGAGAAAAATGCAAATATTGCCAGCTGTTACAGCTGTTATACTACAAAGAAATCAATGACATTATAAGGGTTTATTTGCATCACAATTCTGATAAAACTTAAAAAACGAAAGCTCTTTCCAAAGAGGCTGTTGAAATCTCTGTTAATTCAAGGTGTTATCACCTTGGCACATGTATTGCCACGCATAGTCCTACATGAAAAATTTGCATAATCCCAGGCCAATAACACATTGCAGAAAACTATTTATCGAATCAATGGGAGCTTAGTTTGTAGATGAATAAAAATATTTTCTAGCAGATGCTAGAATAGCATCTACTTTCCATTTGAAAATAAGTCTAATGTGATACTGAGTAGCAAATCACCACATGTGCAAGATATCTGGACACTTCAACACACTTTTATTTCCAGGTTTTTATTGTTGCTGCCAGACGATATAGATTTAAAAGGTCCTTAGTGGAATGTGGGGGGCTTCTCCGTGTGAAAGTTGCTGTGCAATTGTTTGATGTGGAATTGACTGGCATGGATTTAAAGCACGATGGCTATTCTGAGGAAGTTATTAATAAGGACTTAAAATTAACGTTTTTGTCCGTTAATCCTACTGAGCTATGTGTAAAAATGGAGTTTTAATCCATAATAATTGTATGCAGGAACCTATTTAAATTGCACCTGAGTGAGAAGCGTTGTGTGAAAGATCAGCAATCTCCTGATAGTGGTGGCTTTCCTGCAAGGCAATCACTCTCATTTTGACTCCTGAATTCCCTGTTTCTCCTCACAGGCACAAAACTTTGTTCCACATAGTTCCACCGTAAATACCTACCCAATGCTTCTTGGCAGACAGTGAGAAATTGAGCTAAAAGTGCTCCTGATGCTTCCTGGCAGTGCTGTGTGCCATGCACCTGGGACTGTGGTCCCTGGGCTGGGCTGCTGGAAAACATAGCTGGAGTGGGCTGTGTCAGACTTCCAGTCCCACAGTGGGGTCTTCTGCCATGACAATTAGAGAATGTGGGGAAAAATGCTGGGTACTTATGTTTTCCTCTCAGGCAAGCAGCTGGAAACTGTTCTTGGATCCTGGAAAGGCACAGGGCTGTTGGAGAGTTGGTATTAAATTGGTGTGAAATCTCTCAGGTTTTTGGGAACACCTACCAGCTTCCCTCTGTTCCAGCACAGGAGACAGCCTACCCTGTGTCAGCACTCTCCGTGGTCACAGCTCACAGGTAGGAAGGCTGCATGTGTCTGTGTTGGATTGCACGCTGCGTGTGCCTGGCATATCCAGGAGCACAGCTTCTCACGGCTGGCAGTGCCCTGGCCTCTGTTCCTGCTGGAGCTCACAGGCTGTGTGCGAGTAATTGGCGAGAGAAAGAGCTGCCCAGCTGGTGAGCTGCAGGGAGTACAGCAGGTAACCCGAGATGGAGACCCAATTAATAGGTGAGACACAAAGGGAATGACTTCTCACAGCTGCCGTTGCCTGGAGCCTGTTTGTTATGTTACTGAAAGAGAAGGGAAACCTGGAAAAGAAGGAAAACCCTTACATTTTGAAAGATAGAGGATGATCCCTATGTTTTTACAGGAGCTTGTATCAAATACCATCAGGTACCCTCTCTCCTTCCCTACTAGCCTTCTCTTTAGACTACTGCTAGAAAGAATTAGCAAGAAGATCAAAACCTGGAATGAAATTTTAATTGTGGGGAGACAGAGAAAGTTCAGGGTTAAGAGCTCTTGCAGGAGGGTTCTGGGATTTGAAGGTCTTCTGTTTTATCCTTCCCTGACCAGGAATCCATAGAGCGTTTAGTTTGTATGGACAGAGAATATGGGACTGTTTGCCCTTTCACATTCCTCTCTCTGCTTTCTGAAACACAGCACCCTCACCCTGTTCTGCAGAAAGCTTTTTCCCCTTGTAGACTGCAATTTATAGCTTAAAAAGTAATCAGATGAAATACAAACCAAACATACTCCAACTTCTGTCTGTTTCTCTAGGTCAATATTTAAACGAGAAGCCTTGAAACTTCACAATTCTACCTTGACCTGTAATTTCTATACCTTAGACTTCACGTCTCTTGGATTTTGAGAGCTCGGAATTTAGGCTGACACACTGGACTTCCTGCTGCTGAATCTGTGCACTGAAGTGCGGCCTCAGAGGAATTTGCTGCATTTGCTGGTGCTAGTTTGATATTAGGTATTCAGCAATTCAGCAAGTGAGATGTGCTGTAAATGTCTTCAACATTCTTTGTTCTACACTTTAGAGAAATGAGATGAGCAAAAGGTGCAGCCCTTCCTTCTAATATTTTTATTGAACTCTGTCTTAACATTTAAAATACCAATATATGGACCACAGAAGTGGTTCGCCTTCCCCGCAATCACCCACATGCACATACTACCTTCCCTAAAATATTAGAAAGGCAGAATCTCAGATGCCCTGACTGTGAAATCACTGAAGTTGCACAAATTGAGCGATTACTTGATAGCTGCAACAGGGTTGGTACTTGCAAAATCACAACTTGAGAATTAACTTGTAAGCCCATCTTTTACCCCAACCACTTTGATAGTTATAGGTGTTGTGCAGAAGGACTTTTAAAATGGCAGTTAGTGTTTTAGTGAAATGTTTGGACAATAAGCTTCCAGAAATGGAAGTGTAGAATGCACTTTGTTTATACAGAAACCTGATTAGTATTCTTTACACGTCATCTATCCACTGGATCTTGCTGCAGAGCTGTTGACAGCCTGTGTTCCTGTGATCAGGCAGGTCGAAAGTGACTTTTATTTTCTATGAAAGGTATGAGTTGTTTTGGAAACTATTCTACTTTGAGTGATGTGAATCAACAGTAGATGAAAAAGGTAATTTATCGCTTAAGGAAGTAACAAGATAGTGTTCCTGCTCAGAATTGAGGGGTGTATATCAGATACTTTTCATTTTATGTGGACTTGTAAAATGCTTTTTTTCTCCCTTTAAATATGAGTGTTAGGACATAAACCATAAATTATCCTTCAACAAAAGGTTTCTACTATCTGTAGGCATATAAAAAAGGACATTTCTGAATCTACTCCTTGAGAACCAGTTGTACAAAATGTACCTCAATAAAATAGCATATTTTCAGATCCTAAAACAAGCGATGGAGGCATTTTAATAGATTATATCCTTCACTGTGTGTCAATATTAATTAAAACAATGTTCCTGCATAATTGTCCATGATGTTGGAGTTGACTTTTTTCACGGAAGAGTTTAATCAAGATATTAATTACCTTTCATTAAAAATAGTCTCTTGATGATATTTTCAAGGGGAAGAGGGATAGCTCCATTGTTCTATCTAAATTACGGCTCTGCTAATTGCATTGTGCTTATCTAAATTACACCAGCTGTATATTCACGTGAATGTGTGGATTGGCTGTTAGCAACTGATATGTTCCATCTTCCATACTTTCAGGCCTTGCCAAATTGATGTCTAAATGCTGAAGTATGTTTTTGGGCCAAGTCCACCTCATTCTGTTATTCAAGAAATGGCACCCAGCTTCACCCCTGTGAGAGTATTTCTACCACTAACAAGAGAGAGAATAAGGTAAGAGTTATTCCTACGCTGCACAAATGAAATCCAAGCAGTCATGCAAAGTAGTGTGCAGCAGCAAAAGAAAGGAAAACAAAACCTACTCTCAAGCTAGAAAATTAGTCTAAGGAATAAAGCTGACAAACAGTTATGAAAACTGTAAAATATAAAGGTTAATAAATATCCAAAGTTAAAGCATACCTGTAAACTTAATTCCTTCCTCTAAGCGACTGCTTTAATTCTTTTATACATTTGATGTGAAGAGTGAGAAGTAAAGCATCAAAAGTCAGGAAGATAAGAAGATTTCCATCAAGTTTAAGGCCATTGGATACTAGGAAGGTTGTTTGCATTTTCCAGTGTTCGGAAATGCACACACACTAGAAGAAGTGGTGCACATTTTCTCATCATGTGACTTGTTTTCATCTAGGTGGTCACATCTTTCTAGCTAGGTGTGCTGGACAAGATTTTCTAGGAATTTCCTTTTTTTATGTATAAGTTGGGACCTTTAACTCTCACTTCCTAAATTTTTAAAGCATATTTTTCCTACTACGATATGTAATTTTAAAATTATTTTAATATAAACTTTAATATTATATACCTATAATTGCAGTAAAAAATAACCAAACCATTTTCCAAAGTAAGCAAAAAAGCGATCATGCTGACTAAAACTATTATATTAGTAGAAGAGAAATATTGGATGGATGGGTTCAATCACCTTGCTATCCCCTCTGTAACTCTGTTGTAAAATGAGAAATTTTGAACAGATAGCCTATACTAGCTAGTAAGCTTCTATGAAATAATTTCCTTCAAAAATAACAGAAAAATGGTTTAAAGCTTCTGCCAGGACACCTTTGCAAAAAGTTTCAGTATTCAGGATGTTTTGCACAGACTCTTCCACATTTCTCCGTGGACCCTAGAGAAAATACCAAAGTAAAACTGCAGAAGCTTCAGATTCACAGTATCACCCAGGAGAAATATATGGCTGTGTGCACATTTGAAAAAAAATCCAACTTTCTTCTGTTTATTCTCAGTGCGTGAAGGTGATTTTCCAATAACTGAGCATAAACCAAGACCAAGAATTATACTGGTATTGAGAAAACGTGAGTAGACTCTCTTAATTCCCTAAAGATCTCTAGAATATTTTTAGGCCCTAAATAATTATAAGCAGAAAAGAGACTGCTATGGCTTCCAGAGATCAATTTCTGAAACAATTAATTTAAAAAAAAATCTTTATTTCCCAGAAAGCATGCCATTGTATTTACTAAGCACAAAATTAACATTACCTTGTCAACAGGATAAAAATGTAGAAAGATCAGGTGTAACACCCTGGAATATAATTTTATTCAACAAGTGAACTAACTTGGTTTTTAAGGAAAAATATTCTGTCTTTTTGCTAAATAGTTTTATTCATTTTTGTGTTCTTTTGTATCAAATCTTGTCTGAACTTTGGGTGCCTTTTTCTAATCACTAAATGTGCCAAACAGTTTATGAAAACCCATACATGCACACACATACACGCCCTGTCAACACTATAATCACCAAGTCAAATCGAATTTCATTGAACTATTTTAGCACCTGCCTGTCAACTGTTTCCTTGTTAAAGCCCTGAGGTTTCCTTCTGTTATATTCCATGAGGAAAAAACAAAGCTATAAAGCAGCTTCTTTCCAGGCATCTTGCTGCCTTACTTTTGTGAAGCTCTGGCAAACAAAATAAATTCCACATTAAATTTTCTAACATTCCTTCAGAGTCATATCCGAAACAGAAACCCTTTTATGAGAGATGATTATTAACAAGGGATTTGTACTTGTCTAAAAGAAAAAATCTCTCCCAGCCTGAGAGGTTGCAACATCCATGTTTTTACCCTTCTCCAAGTCTTGACATACAATAATATTTTAAAATCTTATAAAAAATTTAAGTGATTTGATAATCCTATCTCTTTTCCAGAAGCTTGGTGTTTTTAAGTAACTAAAACTGAAACTTGGGGTGTGTGTCTGCTGGGCTTTTTGACCAAAAATGTAGAAGGGCCTGAATAAACATTGAAAAAAGCACCAAAAAAAAAAAAAAAGTCACAGAACAAGGCCATTTTCACAGCGGTTCAGTCTTCTGCTGGTTCTGGACTGGGAATTAATCTATTTCTTCTAACTGCTGAGCTACTGTTTGACAATAGTTCATCCCCAGAGCGTCGGTTTAACACAGGGGACTGAATTAAAGTTTGTATAAATAATAATCCTCTCTGGCCCCTTGACCCAGTGTTGGCCCATAATGTTGGTAAAAACACTTATAAGGTCTGGTGCCTACCTCCCAAAGTCCATTTTGTCCAGGTCATAAGTTACAGTGCTTGCAAATGACATGGTTTAACACTACTGGATTAGTAGGAACAACTATATTGCAAATTGCTTGCTTTTTAATGATTTATTCTTTTCAATTTTTATATATATTATAGAGTCTCTATTGAAGAAAAATGTGCCATTAGTCTGCAATGAGGAAAGAAACATAAAAGGAAATAAGGGCTTTGGTATCTGGACAGTGATAAATGGTCTGTTTGTTACCTGATCCCATACGAAGGAAAAAGTTGAAGTCATTTGGTTAAAGACATGTCTGTACAGACATAATTACCATTTCTGGCAGAGTTTTTTAAGCTCACTTAGCTAAAACATCAGTAGATCAGGTTCTAAGACTTTTGTCCTAATAAACCAAAATTGAAAAACAACCCAGGGCTTCCTATTAAATCTAAATCATTAAATTCACATTTCATCTATATTCCCATTCCAGTGAAACAACCTACTGTTTCTCCAGAATTATTCCTTTTAATAAACAATCACACCTACTTAGCCTTTTCTTTGTGAACTTAACACTACTAAAACCACACTTCTGTGTCTGGTAGTCTGTGGCAAAGACATTTTAAATAGGGACGTATAGCTAAATGTAACTGAATTAGAGCTACTGAGCAAGTGGAAGGTCTCCCTGACCACGATTACACTTTAGCCCTCCTCAACACTGAGCTAATGCATTTTATCTCCCAGCCAGGGCAGCTCAGCTGCATCAGCTCAGCTGTCAGTATGCAAGCAGTTGATCAGGGTAAGAGGATAACATTTAGTCATAGGTCCAGAAATTTATTATGAAAATCTGAAAAAAACCCCTGCTTTTACAAAAGTAAAAAGAGCACAGACTAATAATTTAAAAATCTTAAATCCAAACCAGATTTTCCTGACATACAGGTTAGTGAATGGATTGCTCATTTATGTGACAACCAGGTAAGTGTGGGCTTTTTTATATGCCATATGCCATCTGCATTTACAAGTTCTTTTCTAAATCTAAATGGAGGAGAGAAGGAAGGTGTTCTTTTCAGCAGTATTGCTTATTTTACCTCTAGCTTCCACAAGTAGCTGCATTTACTAAATACTTTGAGAATAATACTTTGTCATAATATTTGAGGTTCTGTTGTGAAGATCGAATTGTAGAAAATGAAACTCTGCAGTAAAATCACATTCTGATATCTCCTCTTTTGGTCTGAACTTGTTATTCAGTAGATTTATTTTGCTGTCAGTGATTTAAAGCCAGGCGCTACAGCATATTAGAATATAGACATTTTGATGGAATAAATACAAATCAAACATGAAAGCATAGCAGGCACTTCTGAGTATAAAACATTATGTTGCTGTTAAACTGGCTATAGATGCTAGAACAAAACATGTTTGACAGTGAAAGAAGTCCTCAGGCAATGGAGCTGGCACCATGTCAAAGGGAGAATGAGATCATCTTTCTGTTCCACATGGTTATTGATCACTGAGGCAAAATTTCTGCAAACAAAATGCATTGATCTATCTTTTCCAACCAGGCCACTGACATCTTTCAAAAGTGCTTGTCACTTGAAAGCTATGCAAGACTTCAAAAGAAATGTTGTACTGGAAAAGAGTCTTGGGAAGCCGTATTAGAAAAAATCTGAAAAAAACTCCCGAAGTGTCCATTTTTAAGAGCAGTAAGCTATCTACTGCATAGCTTTTCAATCAAGTTTTGATGATTGAGCTGTTTTGTTACATTTTGAGTTTATATAGGATTATATGTGGGGTACCCTTGAACAAAGAAGTAACTTTTGACTTTAAATATGGCTTAAGAGTATGACTTTGTTGTCTCAAGAAGGTAGTGAATATCTTATTACCCTCTTGGTGCCTTGGTATAAATTACCACTCTAAAAAAACCCATTTAATTATCATTTTATTAGATTTCTTGTTTTTGTAGAGTGTTAGAGTCAGGATTAATCACTGATATGTATCCAGTTTGCGCGTGAATATGGTGCACAAAAGAGAGTGAGTTAATACCTATTAAGAGGGAGAATAGCTAGAGAAGGAGAAAGTTGGGGAGAGGGGAGAAGGAGGAGGGGAAGAGAGGCTGAATGAGGAAGAGACAGAAATCACTTTCAGGGACCAGAACCTGCAGGGTTCCAGGTCAGAACTCATTGGGACAAGGGATGGACCTTCTCTCCTGAAATGGATAAAATAGAAGGAAGCAAAGTCTCTGGAAGGCAAATTCAATCCCCTAAACAGAGGATGTGGCTTTAACATGTTTATTTTAAAATGTTTAAATTTTAACTGGCCTCTGAAAGTCACACGGATTTAAACCACGTTTCATCATCAGACATACCACTGGAATTTTTGTGGTTAATTAACAGGTGATATTACCAGAGGGGAGGTTTTAGGGCTATTTTTTTACCCTAAGCAAACTAGAAATGTTGACATAAGGTATCTTTTATATTCTTTTTTACAGGATCCTTTTAAAAAATGTTGTTGGTATACGTTATTAAAAAGTAATTGAAAGTACATTCATATTTTATTTTCTTTAAACAAATTTAAAAAATAGTTCTAAAGATGAATGACAAAGTAGAAGTTAAATGCTCTCTATTTCCAAGTTTTAATGTATCTACATTTACAAAAAAAAAATTCAATTTCCTGTAACTCACTAGCTACTGTTTCATCTGTACTTTTCAAACTATAAACCAATCTGTTTTCCACATTATTCATGAACACTCTTGTAAAAAAGCTTACATGTTAAATTAATCATTAAGGAAAGAAGGAAGCTTAAATAAACTGTTAAATAACCGTTGCCAAATATTCTTCTGAAATATTTTTTCAATAATTTAAATTAGAAAGTGGTCATTTGGTCATATTCACCAAAATGGTTAACATTAGGTGAGTTAAAAATTTTCAGGGAACACTTCTTACCTCACCTGTTATTTCTTCCTCTTCTTTTGTATCAGGCAATGAATAAATACACAAAGCTTCTGGTTAATTTTCTACTGTTTTGAAAACAAATTTTATATTGAAATCAATGTGAGGTTTTCTCAGTGAAAGAATTCACTTTAAGGCTGACCCCATGGCTTAAGTGGTCTCAGCTTTCAGTTGCTTCAAAGTAGTGTTTTCCAACAACTGAGTTTGACTGGCTCCAAAAACACCTTGCGTTTTTTTTAGTTTTTCAATTAATTTGATCTGACAATTATATGATGTATTTGTACTTGCATAGGCAGCTTTTCCCATTGCGACACTTTAGCACAATGAGAAATCACTACCAGTTGATGTGTGTTTACTAACACTGACGCAGGGGACAATTTGAAGTATAATTGCTCTGAACCAACATACAAATGGTCACAAACATATCCAATAAACATTTTTTGTTAAACAGCTCTTGAGCAATTTATTAGACAGGAAAAAGAAGCCCAAATTAAATAATATGATTTTAATTTTATTACTTTTTTCTTCTAGATAAAGCTGAGGGCATAGGCATGGTTACAGTGGATAAAACTTCTAAGATTTCCTGCACTACTTCTTGTGAATAAATCCAGATTTAGAGATCAGGGTGTGGAGAATGACATATTTGGGAAGTGTTGGAATTGAGCATGTATGTAACAGATTGCATTAGATTAACACACTGTCTCTGATCTCAATGCTATCTTCGTTAGCATTGATTTCTTGTTGGTTGAAAGGAAGGTGTCTTTCAGAAATCTAGAGAAATGTAGCTTATTTTAAATAAATTATTCTCAGATAATATTAAGACAACAAATCAAGACACTCAAGGAGATGGAAAGATGGTTTACCAAAGGCTGATTATGTTTGACAAAACTAGTACATTTTATTCGAAGGAATTGTTATGTATTTTACAGTAATGATTTCACTTGAAGACCTTTTAGCTAAATTGGATTTCAGAAGAAATGTATAGAAGAGGATAAATAAAACAATGGGGGAAAGGCATTGAAAAATAAGCAGCCTGTATGCATGTACCACTTTGGAAAGCTTTGCAAAGGTTGGTCTCTGGACTGACTGGATTCAAATTTTCACAAAAAGTAGAAAAATGACAAAAAATAAAACACATAATCAAATGTAATTCCATAAAGAAGAACTGGATAACCTAATTAATGATAATTTAAACAATATAACATGCCATAATACCATGCACAATCATGAACATGAAGAATATGTGTGTTTTAATTTATGGAAGGTTTGTTGTGAGTTATCAACACGATTCTGCTCTGAAAACAGAGATAGCAGATATTACAAGGGCAGGCATCTCCACTAGAGAAAGTAGTGCAAGATACTGGATTCAGTTCAGAGGAGAATGTGTGCAATTCTACTCCCCCATGGTCTAGAAGAAATTCAGATTCTTGCAAGTATAGGAAAAGGCTGTTTGGCTTATTAATTTGGAGGGCTAGTCTTATGAGAGGAGGCTAGAACAGATTGTCTTAATTATGGTAGTGAAATGAAAGATTGGAAAATATTTTTTCACTCTAAAAAGCTCATAAAGTTGAACACTAGAGACTAAAAAGTATTTTAGCTGAAAACTAGTGTTTGGCATGTGAACATAGATAAACAAAGTGGTCATGTATAGGTCTAGGGTGGAAATTAGTAGAAAGGTTTTAAACCATTAGATGAGTGACATTTGGACCAATCTATTCCTTTGCAACACTGGGAGCCAAAAATGCCTAAATGATTTTAAGGGGAAGCTTGAAGATACATTAAAAGGACTGTGTTGTGTGATTTACTTCAAGAGGAAGAATGTATATTTGACATAATGGGTGGCTCCTTCAGGTTCTTACTATCAACAAATTGAAACAATCAAACAAAACAAAAATAGAAAAAAAAAAAACCCAAGATATTAGTGACAGTAATATTTAGCTTATACATTGCAACCATTTGCATTACTGTAGAAGATATTTTAAAAATATAATCTAACTGTATTAAAACAAACACTTTGAGTAAAAAGGAATGCATTCACAGATTCATGGTCAACACTAATATTGTGAGTTCTCTAAACAGGTTACAGCTACTGTGGACCCCATCAAATGACTTAATTACCTTCCCAATGCTGAGGGTCTTCAAAATCCATTCGTTACAAACAGGTTGTGGTGTTGTAAGTACACTTATTTGGTTTTACTGTATTTATGCTGGGTTGTGTACGAGGGTGTAATGGATATTTACTACCTTGGAGGAGTGTGATTGGAGGGGCAGGATGTGAAAACAAGATGCATTTCCTTGTTTGTGCTAAAACTAGAAGCAGATTGAATTCAGTAAATTTCAGCAGATGACATATAAATCAGAGTTTTTTGACAAAACAATATAGGGTGAGTCTTCTAATAGCAGTGATTTTATGGTCTCGATGAGTAATAAAACACCCTCTGCAAAAGTGTGGTATTAATTAGACACCCAGCAATAATTCATTACTGTATTGTCAGAAGGCTATAAACAGGGCAAAAGGCAAAGTCAAGTCCAATGTCACCTAACAGCATAATACATTAGCAAGAATGAAAAAATAAATTTCCGATGTATACTGAGCTACAAGCAGTATGCATCTCCATATGCTGACTTGTTTTTACTGATGAAAGAGCACATAAACAACTAGAATGTTTTTAATGTTTAAATTCTCCTGAGATATCTGGCATTACAGAGCAAGATTTGAATGAGGATGCCATTCGATCACATGGAATAGTTCATCTTCTCTGAATGCAAGTGTATACTGAAGGTGTAGTCAGGGAATGTACTGTACTATCAGGGAAAGCCTCCCCAGAAACTTTTGGTAAATAATTTGGTTTTAATTTATTATGAACAATATGAGCTCACTGGCTCTGTGAATTTCTTAGTCTTAACTATGCTGAAATTATATGTTGTATGCAGGAGATTACTAGAACACAAATAATTTGGAGAATTGCCTCTGACTTATTTGAAAAAGCTTCTTTTTGGTCTTCAGCTGTGCTGTTTTATTTTCACTGTATTTTGTTCCCCCATTTAGCCTTTCTTAAAAAAGGAAAGTCTACATGTTCTCAATGCCAGCTGAATTATTTAAGCAAGCAAGTCTGAGCCCAGATGTGAAAACTTAGGGAAAGAAATTGATAGCCCCCAACAGAGAATAGGAATTATAGCTGTTTTCTTTTCTATGAGACACTTTCTCTTAGGTCCCAGTTTGGCAGAATACTGGGACTTAAGAGAAGGCATTATTTCAAGGAAAGAAATAGTTCTAGTTTACTTCAGTGGGACTACTTCTGTGCTAAGGAATCACATGGGTTTAAATATCTTACTGGATCAGCCTTTTAGGTTTTGGAATTTTCACTGGCTGGATGGAGCCTTCCTATTGGGTCATTGTTTTTACTACCATGGCAATAAAATTTGAAACCTCTCTGAATAGACTGAGATGGGGAGTTTCAGACTAAAAATGGAAATGTGTGAGACTCAGTTATTGTTCATGCATTTTCCTCACACTCAAAGCTTAACTCTAGCAAGTAGTTATGCAGGCATTTTCCCCAGACACACTTTTAACTGTGTATAAGCATTTGTATGGATGGTCCCAAGTCATCGTGATTTTAGTGACGATTTATTTCTATAAACAAAGAATGAACATTTTCTACTGAAAGAAAAAAGCATCTGGAAACTCTGGACACATTTTGGTGATGTGGTATAATTTGCATGGGATAGTAACTTTCTTAGCACAGATTCTCATTAGACACTCCTTCCAATGGCAGTGGGTGCTGGATTGTCTTTGTCTCTCTGTTGTCTCTCTCTGTCTCTCTCTGGCTGAGACATAAACCAAAACTACATATGAACACACTACTGATCAACTGAGCATTTGTTGCTAACTGTGCACGTACTCCAGCTTGAGCTGGAATAATGTGTTAGCTTAAACCTCTCTCCCTGACCCAGTCATGTTCAGTTGAGGCAGAGTAAATCTCAAAGCTGTAATAATACAATCATGTGCAATAGGCCTTTTAAATAGAAATTTGGTCCTCTTCCTAAAGAAATTTATGGGTTTTGAAGTTCAAGCAGGATATACAAAGACAACAGAGCTTTGTTTTTTATCAGAATGTAATAGATTGGGTTGGGCAGAAAACATCTGCTTATCTGAGGTGTCTTTTCAATGACCTCTTTTGGCAAGACTTTCTAATAGCAGGGCATCCTTTTGGTTTTTTGGTTGTCTCATTCAAGGAAGCAGCCTTGCTGGTATGAAAAGACATTATCTGCTGGCTCTACTTTGGGCAGAGTGGTTGGACTGAACAATCTCCAGAGATCCCTTCCAACCTTAACAGTACCCTGAGTCCATGAGTCAAAACTTACATTTCAGTCACCTTCAAGGTGGGGCTATCCATCATGTTCAGGAATTGATTCCTTCTTTTCAGAAGACATATGGCTGCCTTTGCTGTATGATGAGGACTTACAGGACAGTTATGCACTGTGTTTTTCCTTAATTGGTTCTATTTAGTGAAGCATGAGTTCACTGATGCACAGCCAGGAAGACACTGCCCATCTAAATCTGCAAGTAGCAAAACACAGCCATGTGCTAACAATCTCAACATCCAGGTCAGCATATAGCAGTCACAAATTGTAACTGAATAGTACATAATCCATCCCATTTAGGATAAAGAACCAGATTTAATAGTGTAGTTAGATTTCGTAAGCACTTGAAATAGCCTTTGGTTAGTAAAACCCAATAAAACAGACCTTTTGCAGTAACACAGTATATATATATATATTACACAGCTAATCACGTCTGAATTTGTTTTTAACAATCAGTTAGCATTTACTGATTGTAGTCTCCAATAGTTGTCTGGTTAAATTCATAACTGAAAACTTAATTTGAGCTGTCATTGTAAGTTTCTCATTATAAGTGTTTCTCACTCAACAACCTAGCAAAAAAAAAACAGCAAAAAAAAAAGTCCAATATACACAAGAGCTAGATTGTAAAAAATATCAAAGTTGCCAAAAGACATATGTTGAATGAGATTGTTTGGTTTCATTCTAGTGGTTATTCTCAGTGAGACAAGCACAAAATGTTTCTTACCATTTAAGCAGGAGCTACGACTCAGAGCCTGACAGTTCATTGAATTTGTTTCTGTATCTATGGAAAAGAGAGAAATGGCATTGCAAAGAATGACTGGGCAATGTGCTCAAACAAAACATCATGAGTACAGTATCCTTTTCTACCAGTTTATTTTGCCAAAAACTTTATGATATTTGAATACTGTACAGTATTGGGGAGGGGAAGGAGACATAAAATTTCCACAAAAAGCTTTCTCTAATGGGCTGTCAGTGACATGCAACTCAAATGTGTATGTGTGGAATTGTTGCAAGAGTGCAGAGAGAGTGTTGTCTTGCAGTACTTGCATCTTTGTTTTCAGTACTTTTCAGTGGAAAAAATTACTAGTCAGAAACTGCTAGTAAAACTGGTTTGCTGTGTGATGTCTGAAATCAGGATTCTTCTGAATCCTGTGCAAAGTGAGGAGCAGAGGGCTCCTGCAGTCTCCTGAATGAAAATGAAACATCATCTAGGTGGTGAACACAGGTTATAATATAACCTAGTCATATTAAGCGGCTAATATTAACGATGTTTGGCTTTGTTATGCACATAGAATCCAAAAATTTAATGAAGTACTTAAAATACAGCAGGGCTAGACTCTAATTTAGGTTGTACTTTTGGCTGCAAGGAAAATGTAGCAGTTTAGATAGCATTCAGGAACTGATTTCGGTTGCAGAAAGTTTGGTGAGCTGAGACATAAATGATCTTGACTAGCTGTTTATCTTGGTTCTTTCACAGAATATGATGTTTCCAGTGTATAAAAATCTATTCACTGTGAGACTATTGTTGAATTATCAGAGTTGTAGTGGAGGGAAACAGTCACTTTATGAATGAAAAGAAATACACAACCTGACTGCCCAAATTCACATCCAGATATATACCCAGTCATCCAAATACTGAGCTTCTATATACTTATGTATATATGACAAATGTGTTCTATGTCATGTTGTATTGAATCCAATTGTTCCATTAAAAACTTTGAACATTAAATAGTTGTTAAAATAAGCTCTTTTCAATGTTTTTGCACATAATTTTAAATGCAATAGCTAGTAGAATTATCTCATTGCAAGGGACATGATTAATGCCCTGCAAGTTTAGAAGAACCTGCCTGGTAAGCTGACTTTATGTTTTATTTTTTACATCTCTCTCCAGGCTTAACAGACTTTAACGATTTCAATTAAACATCTTTGTTTTCAATTTAAAATATATTTACTTTAATGTTCCATCTGGAAGCCCTATGTTTCTATAAGAACTGGTTTTGGACATTTAAATATTTAAGAAGAAATAAACTGGCAGAAAACCTGTGAAATTAAACTGTATTTTGAAAACAAAAGTCAGTTCTATATTCAGATTTGTCATTATAATGCACCTACATCTGAATTAACATTGCTCCAGAGATCTATTTTATGCAACAAACCATAGCAGTTTGTATGTTTGTAAGATATTGAGTGGCACAAATCCTTTTTTAAGTATTTCAGATTTTTTTGTCATCAAAACAAGATGTTGCTGGCCATTTCTGTTTGCTCTAGAGTGGAAGTTAATTCTCCTGGAGCAATAGTAACCAAGTATCACAAATACCATAGCTATAATATATAACGGATGACTGACTGCCAGTCTTAATACTATTTTTTTACTAACTGAAGTATGTAATTTTTATTTTATTTCTACTTTTTTCAGAAATTGCTCTCAGGTAATTCTCAAAAGATATCTTTCTATCAAGAAGTAGTTTTCTGAATATTAATAATATAAAAAACCCTGCAGAACACTAGACAGGTTACATGGAAAGTTTAATAACCACTTTAAAACATAATCGTTTGTTAATTTTTGTAAGTACAGGCCTGCCAATCAAGATACTAAAATGTGCTTAGCTGCCAGCAAAGCCACTGTCAGAATTTTAACTTGATGTTTGCTCAATTTAATATGAAATCTGAGTGGATACTGTGAAAGGTAGAGAAAATCATCGACAAATAATTTAAATTTCCCTATTTGAAATATGATTTTAAAGACAATATCTACTTTCATGACCTCAGAGCAATGAGGAAAGGAAATGCAGGGAAAATATAAGAAGTTTGATTTATTAGATACTCCAACTGTTGTGCATCCTTTTGTGGCTGCCAATGTGGGTGAGTCTTTGGCCTTTCACTGCATAGAATGGATGCCTCTTCACTTCTGACACATGTTTCTGTGCCCATGGAGCCATCACATTTTGATGTCAATTTCGTTTATATGGTAGATCAGGCCTTGAAATGACGTATTTTCAGATTTCAGAATGGTTACTGCTGTATAACAGTTCACCCTATTCCTTCATTCTTACGTGGAAATGAGCTTTTAAACAGCTCATAATTACAATTTTTACATAATTGACATGATCTCAATAAAGAGTTCAAGAAAAGGCACCCGATTTAGACACAGAATCCAAAAGTTACTAATTGTCCTTTATTGCTCAAGAAATATGTACTTCTAATGAAAAAATACTGACATCCCTGCTTTTTTTAATACAGTGATAGCATACATAGGATTTTTTAATCATTTTCTTTCTTAAAGATAAGTTAAATTGTCAGTTAAGGGATATTGACATAATTTCTGGATTCAATACAGACTTATTTTTAAGTCATCCTGGTAGACTAGGCAATTTGTAAGAAATACAAATTACGTACATTATTCATCAAAACAGATTTAATGTATCAAACTTCCGCAGGCCACACACATACGGAGTTTAGTGTAGAGGTGAGTTTATGGCATGTTCGGTACTATCATGAGTGAGTTGTAGGCAGCTCATAAACGATCTGCCATAATTCTTTTCATTCTTCATTAGCTTTCACTGCTCCTGATACCACTTCCAATTATAACCTTCAACAAGCTCGTCATTAGATCTCATTTATAAAATGTGGTAATTTTATTTTAGAATTTCACCTTGAAAGAACCTTTTAGCTTGATTCAGCAAAGCATTTCTTCAGCTGCCTAAAAGAAAATAATTGCACTCACTGTTCTCTTTCTTCGCCAGAATACATTAGATATTAATGGTTTCTGGGTTTTTTTTGGTTTTGTTTTTGTGGGTTTTTTTGGGTTTTTTTTTTGTTGGTTGGTTTGTTTGGATTGGATTGGTTTGGTTTTTTATTTGTTTTGGTTTTGGTTTTTTTTGTTTTTTGTTTATAACCATTTGGAACAATTACAAGTCTATATCATAGGTAACCATTTTGATGGTATTTATATCAGATAATCTTCATAAATCATTATGCATCTAAGATAAGCACATTATCAAAAATTATGTATTTTAGAGTACTCAGACTGATACATTTATCAAAACTATGTCATACTGTTTAATTTAAATTATGCATAGATTTCCCTCTCCACTATTCAGCTCCTGACCTGTAGTTTATCAGAGTTTTTTTCCAGCTCATTTTCTACCCTCCATCTTTAACACAATCCTTTGATTTTCAGCCGTGTTATTTAACAGCATGCGAATACTTATGTTAGAAAATACCCAACTGACTTAATGCACATACACACATTTCCTTAAAAATAAAATAATTTTTTCACTTGTTAGTCATATTGTCCTAAAGAATTCTTGAGAATACTTTTAAGCCTACTTTTTCCCAGATGTTAGCTGATTTTAATATTTGAGCACTATTTATTTTTCTCCTGTAAAAAGTACTTAACTACAGTTTTTCCAAGATAATAAGACTTTTAAAATTATTCTTGAAAATGTTATGTCATTATTACCTTGTATTGCACTAACCAAGGATATACTACAGAGGATTTTGATGTGCATGTTTCATCACATTATTTATCACAATAATTCGAGTATTAGAACAATAAAGAAGTAACACTTCTGAGATTCCTTTGAGGTTTTAAATTATTAGTGCTGTAGAAACAGTGCTGTGAGCTGATGCCAACATGTGTTCCTGGAAACATTTATAGTAATAATACAGCTTCAGCAGAGATGGTAATGGTATAAACAGGGCAAAGGAAATACCAGAAATGCAGCAGATGCAATTGATTATATGCCTTGGAGAATATCCCACTTATGTATTTTAGGTCCTGTCAATGTAAATCAAAAGGAGGTGATGTTGTCAGTAAGATATATCACAGTCAAAATAATATGCTGTGACAGCAGTCTCCCCATGCTGATGGAACAGATCACCATTTTTGAAATGAAGAAGACATCCATAGCACAGCTGAGGTATTATAAACCAGGAGAAAATAATCTGATTTAAACATCTGAATCATTGTGATCAAATTTATGCTGAAAGTTCATATGACTGATAGGGCCATATCAACTTCATTTTAAGCTGATAGGGCTGCTTTATGTTGAGTTAACTAGTGTGTTTGAACTTGATCTATGTTTTATTCCTGCCCTAAATGTTTGCAGCTTTCATTATTTCTCAGGCTTGTAAATCTGGAAGTTGAGCACTGTTTTTGAGGAACTGGAATGAATACCCAGCAAAGGCAAGCATACAAGTCTTGATTTAGAAGACAGTGCTCAGAGTTCCTCCGATGGTTAAGTATGGCATAGGTCTAAGGAAAAGCTTTTCTTGTTTTTATGAATTCAGACGTACAAAGAGTTATTTTACCAATTTTGGAATGAATATTTTAAACACACAAGTGAAATATTACCATTTTTAAAAAGCTTTGTCACTCTTCATTATGAATAAATGTTAATATTGTATTCTGAAGAATTCTGTGCTAAGAATTGGAGCTAAGTTTGCCTTTTGTAATATGGAAATTCTCACAGTGCCTCCTAAAATTCTCTTAAGAGTAGATTAGCCTTACATGTTTGTACAAAGATGAGAGCAATAGAAAATTATTAAGCTATTCTATAACTAAAGCATATTTAATGTGCATTTGTATAATAATTTCTTTGAAATTACATATTACATGGACATTCATATCAAAAGATATTTTCTTTGAATAAACAGAAAAAAATCTGTAATTTGTCAAATAATGCTGACATTTAATCTGCTGGAAAATAGATTTATTTTTGACTTTATTAGTTAATATTAAGTAATTAGGAAATTAAAAGGCTGAGTTCCAATGTATTGCTCTTTTTTAATTAACAAACTGTCTTAAAAACAATAGCAACAGACAAACCACAGTGTGACCCTGTGGAGATTAGTGAGAAAATCCACTTGTGGCCACATATCAGTGGAGATGGATGTGCAATAGCCTTTGCCACCTGGTGGAAGATGCCATAGCTCCCTAGGTTTTAAGTGAGCTGTGCCATTTTGAGTGGCTCATGTGACACTAATGTATGGATCAGTAATTAATAGACAGTTTTTATAACTCATCTACAGTGACTGTCAGTCATTTTCTTTTAGGTAGTCTCAATGCTTTCAAAAGATTGTGCTGAATGGATTGTAAAAATACACACAAAATGCCATTTTAAAATGTCATAAAAGGAATGTGCACTTTCTGATTCAGAAGGGAATCTTTCATGGAAAAAGAGGCAAAAAGAGGTGTTAGGTTGTGGGTAGCTTTCCCATCTGAGCTTGCATATTTTGTGAATTTGGCCAAATTCTGATGTCAATTATGCCACAATAATCTACTATCTATCAAACAGCTTTACACACCCTGCCACTTCATTTCGCCTTAAGAGAGTGTACAATACTTGCAGCACCTACTGACCATACACTAAACTTGGATTTATACAGATTTTCAGGATCTCATCCCTTGGTTTTTTGCCATAAATTTGCTTATACTCTGTGCTGACGACTGAAGGAGTACCCCCAAAATATCATAAATTTGGTACGAGGAATAGAATTAATGAAGATTCACATAATTTACACAGGGAATTTTTTTAATAGGTTCTCTGTAGTGATTTAATTTCAATATGAAAACTATCCTTGCTTAAAAAAATAACCTTGATTTTGTTATTGAATCATGAGATTGAGTTCCAAAGATTTACAAGCCTCTCAGCTAACTCACGTCCAAATGATCCTTCATACCTTTGTTTTACTCCCCCTGCACACCTTGGAATGCAATTCCCAGGTATATTCTCATCATGGAATAATTCATCAGGTTTCATGGTGAAGTCATAAGAGCAGGTGTTAATTTACATGGAGTCTCTTCAGGTCCCTTCAGCATTTGCAAAGTAACCACATGCAGCAATTTCCTACTGTGTAATGAATTCAGCACGGTGGTGGTTTTTCGTATCAGCTCTAGACGTGGCCACAGTTGGGTAGCAAACAGAGTTCCCTCTGACACTGCATGTTTTTCATTAATGGACAGCTGACACATATTAATTTCTTGCTTAACTGTGACACTGACCATAAAGGGCTGCAACAATTGATTTATCCATTTTGCTGAACTCAGATTATAAGATACTCAGATATTACTGCTGCTGCCAGTCATCTCTGGTAACCTTCTGGATGCTTTGCTCTCTCCACAAAGATGTCTTTGTTGCTTATATTTTAAAATTTAAATATTTTTTTTTCTGACCTCCCCAAAATTCCTGTTTATGAAAGCAATGTTTTACAATAAAGGACTTTTTATTTCATATGGATTAGGCTATTAGCCTTTAGTGATTACAAAACTCAAACCAAAAGCAGGCATGCTCTTCCTAAATATTAGAATTATACTTTTTTCAAGGAAGGAAACTCTCATAATTATCATTGACTTACCATGGGCTCATTTTTTTCCACTCTATCATTGTTACACGCTATCATGCTACATAAGGATGTATCTAATTTTATTATATACACTAGATGAGAACTGTGATTTAGGTGAGAAATCTATCTATTGTTCTCACACATCTTCCAAGGAAACCAGAGGGCATGAACAGGGTTTCCTTTAGATGACGTCACACCGGAAGATGTGTTCCAGGTGTTTACTATTTCAGCAGCTAATTTTCTTCAGTTATAGGACCAGCCTCAGCCCCACAAAGTAAAATCCCTGAATATTTACAAACCTTATTATTGAATATTTCAGTGTACAAGTCTATTCCTAATGAGATGTCTCTTTTTAATTTTCTGATCCTTCAGGACAGATACAATGGATGGATGGATGGATACATGCATGGATGGATGGAAGGATAGATGGAACTCTGCTTTTAGAAATAATATATAAGCTTGAGTCTTGAAGAAAAAGATACACAAGTTCTACACTATTATATCTTAATAATTAATATAGGTTTGGGAACTGATACTCCTATAAAACCAGTGTGAGTTCTTTTTCCTTACACAAGAGTGAAATTTACCATTTTTCCATCTCTAAATTGGGGCTCATCTTTTCCAGTCTCATAAATCTCATAATATGGAAATTAATCACAAGGTTTTAATGTGCCTTGGTATAGACTTCAGTTCAAGCTCTGTTTTTTGAAGTATGTGGCACTGTAGCTTATTAATTCCATTGGAATTCATAGCATTCAAAGGCAGCTGGGAACCTTTTGGACAGTTTTTGATCCTGGAATCACTCTTTAGTGATTCAATCTCTTTACAGAAGTTATAGCCAGCCTGATGTCGGAGTTGGTGAGGTACCCATCCCTCCTCCATGGCACTGAGTGAAAAGGTGTGAGCTGGTACCGTGTGAAGTCGTGCTCTGTTGGATGTTTGTACAACGGGCTCAGTGCACTTGAGGGTTTGCTAACTGTGTGTTGATACAGCAGTGAAATATTGCCTACTGGAAAACACGAGTATCCTTATCTTTCTTAAAAGCAAAGATCTTCAGTAAGAGATAAGATTAGACGATATTAAGCTAATAGCTCTTATGCTATTCGTTTGCAAATAAAGACATATAATTACACAAGATGTATTCCAAATTCTTATACATAATTGATCTAACTACATGAAAAACTTTTTGAATTATGATATGAAATTAAAATTATGTGTAATCCTACTAATATATCAGAATTACAGCAGAAAAAAAGTATATTCATCAGATACAAAATCCATCAATGTAAGCTGGGAAAAAAGGCTTCATTATGATTCATTATGAATAGTATACAATATTAACAATAATTCATTATGAATATTAATGCAACTATTTTTCATAAATTAAACAGTGTGCAGAAAAGGAACTGCATATTGCATTTGAATCTTGATAAACTGAAAAATCTGGAAGAGAATTTAAAAACCTGTACATATCAATATAAAGTACATATTTGAATGCATCAAGGTCTGCATAGTTGTAACACTGGTTGTAACACTTCTCTCTTTCTGGCTCTGTGTTTTCCGATGTGTAGTATGTCTAGATAAGGGGTGAATTTGATCATCTGAATAACAGTAAATTTTATTATTTTCTTCTTAGAAGCCAAACAAAAGTTTATTGCTAATGTATTTAACACACATTTTTAAATACCTTCATAAGAAGACCTTTTAAAATTGATAGTGTGTTTCTTCCTTATATTACAAATAAAGCACTCTTGCTTACTTAAGTTTAATTATATAAATGACAAAATATTACAGACATGAAAGAAATACTCAAATGCTGTAAGTTTTTTTTAACTGCAAAAATTAATATAAAAGAGATATTACCGATACTAAATTTTCCCAAATATTGGTAAAAGCATGCAGTCAATTCTCAGTGCTGAGATCCAAAATTTATCATGATTTCTTGGATTACTATGATACCCTTATCTATCCATTCAAATACTTCTAGAAGATTCAAGATTGACAGAAAATAAGTGTCTTCTATATACAAAGTGCTGTTAAGGTATCCCACATGGAAAATATTTAATCTTCTTCTGACATTAAAAGATCGTGTACAGGATTTTGAAAGATTACTGTTTACTTTTGGTCTCCTTCATGAGAGTTCTTTGAGCAGTTGGAGTCACAAGACATGCTGTATGCCAAGCTACTGAGAAACAACTCAGATAGCATTGTCTGAAGTGGATATTCCAAGAAAAGTGATATGTGCTTATGGATTCTTGCCGCTCTGAATTTGTTCTCATCCAAATGCTAGGCCTAACAGAGCTGAAGGATTATCGTGTTATCAGTTTTCTAAGTCAAGCTAATTAGGATGTTTTTCAACAGTCGAATCTACCAGTTTCACATTACACAATGAAGACTGTCATTCCATAAAAAATATATCAGCTGCTGGCTGCTGATTCAGTAATTAATAGCTCTGAAAGGATGAATTTAAAATTATAAGAAGTGTTTCTGGAAAGGACGATTCCGGGCATCTTGTGAGTCACTAAGAGAATTAAAGATCCATATAAGAGCCTTGTGAAGGAAATTAAAATATTTTATTATGTGCTGAAATTTTGAATTGCATATTGTGAGAGACTATCTTTTGCTGAAAACTTAACAAGCAGTTTGGTAATCTCTCAGAGCAAATTGTCACTCATTCTGACACTGTTCGTAATGTTTGTAAGAGACCTGGGTTAAGAAGTTCTGGTCAACTATTAAAGGGTTGAGGAAAAGCTTCATTGTAAAATATTGTAAGCAGAGTTCTAAATCTGTGGCATCATGAAATGCAACTTTGAATGCCTTAAAACATTCAGTTGTGTTATTTATTTTGTCATCTTTTCATAGTCATTAACAGAAGTAATGGCATCAGAGTTAGGTGTGTCCTGGAACGTATGGCAGAAGGAGAAACTAATGTGTTCTACATGACTGCGAACTGCTGGAAATGCCTTATTTCTGTCTCTGCCATTACTGTTTCATGTCCAAGTTAATAAGGGACCACAAGTTAATAAGAAATTTGGTTTCCTACTCTTAACATGTGAAGATATAGGACTGCAAATACCAGAAATTTTGAAAAAATCTGAGGAAGTATAGCAAGATTAATGGCTATGAACTGCAGGAAGCTAAGGGAAGTGCTGAAGTTTGTTACAGTCCTGATCCTTATTCTAAGGCTGAGCAAATTGCACAAAGATATGACAGGGATCAGAAGGACAATGCAAACCTGGAGATTACTATGGGATGTTTAGGTGACAGGTTGAAGGCAGAGGAAAATGATGACTGAAGCAAGAATTGTGTGAAATTAGAAGGAAATAGAATTCTGTGGCCACGTATAAGCAGCAGCTTGTTGTAGGTGTATCTGCCTGAGCATGGCTTTATCATCATAATATGTTCTTTACACTTATTAGATGCTATTTTTGATTATCGTGTGTATGTGCTCAGCCTCTCTAGTAACTGGTCCTTAGGGAAAAGGAAGAGCAACAGCCTAACATCCACTGGTCTGGGACAGAAGAGACCATACTGGTTCTGTAGTCACCCAAATTCAGCTACCTTAGGTAAGTTAAATTACATGATGTTCCTCATATACTATCTGTTATAAATAAATAATATGGTGTGCTCATTGTTTTTTCAATGTTGATAATTTTTTATATGATGCTGCAAGTTTTAATCTTAGTATTTTCACTCCAGCCTCTGAACTACAGGGGAAAAACACTGAAGGTATATGCATATCTATCGTCATGATGGTTCTCAGGTAACTCACTGTTAATTTTAGCATGTGCATGGCAAATATTTCACTCTATTATATTTTGATTTATCTCTTAAAGGATATGCCATTCAGGGATGTTCCATGCCTTATGCTGGCAGTATGCATATCTAGCTTAAAGCAGATTTTGGAATATGACAGAATTGAAACAACCAGCTTATGACTCAGTTTCTGCTCTAGAAGATTACTGTTAAATAAACGTTGAGATAAAAAAAATAAAAATAAAATCCCGGACAGGAGTTAGTTTATATTTGAATGAGATTTGATATTGCTGCTTTCTTAACTATTATGATGTAAAAGAAACAGTTATTAGGCTAGGAGTATTTGCAGATATATTTCTAAAACTAAGAAAAATATACAGAATAAATTAGGTTAACTTTATATTCTCTGAATTCTCTCTTTCATTATCATGTCTGACTTCTTTACTTACCCCCAGATGGAATTCCATAAATATCTATATGGTAGCACTGGGACTGCAAAAGAGTGTAAATCAATGGCTGATATTTGTGAGAGTCGTCTGGATTTAGTTACACAGGCTTCTTCTCCTTCATAACTGTGATACACAGCTATTTGTATAAACTTATTCTTAAAATACAAGTCGTTTCTGTACAGAAGTAGGGCCTATATTTTCAGATGAAAGAATTTTGTAGGAGTAGTTACATGCATTGTGCATTGGTCTCCAAATCCACTATTTCCTGTCCACTGTCTTTTCTCACTTGAATCTGGACATGCCTTGGCCATTTCATCCATGCTAGTTTGTTATTGTCTGCTGAAGTATGTGAATCCTGCCAGATGTTTTTTATTTGTTTCTTTACCTTAATTATTCCTCATTAGCGTAGGATCATCATTTGGTATGATTTCTTAATATGTCCTTTTTGCAGATGGGTGTATTAAGCCATCTTTCCCCTCCCTCCTGCCTTACTTCTTTCTCATCCATTGCAGGATTTAATGCCAGTGAGTCAAACCACTACAGTTACTCAAAATACGTCTATGAAAGACAGCAAGATGTTATGGTTTAATCCCAAGTATATCACAAAACTATATGGGAGCATAGATATCTGTCATCTTGACTTTGTGTGCAGAGCACTCTTGAATTCCCTGAAACCATCCTGATTTATACCTGCTGCAGATCTGCTTTAAATATTCAAGATGTAATTAAATTGAATCATGTGTATATTCATTGCTAGCTGCGTTAGTATTTTCTTTGGGTTTTCCTAGACATAATGGAAGTAAGAATTTGATGACATAAAAAAAACAAGCCAAAGGTTCCTGGCCACAAACTCATGCCAGTAATTAAATTAGAGCCCAGATCTGCACCAAACCAGTGTGCCAGCATCCTTGCTGTGCTTTGTCAATACTCTCTGAGCATTGGAAGAATGCTTGCCAAAGTAGTCAAATATTGATCAGGAGCATGCTTGTTAAATACAAAGAAAGAATGAATTGGAATTCACTTTGTGACGCAGTATTTGTGTATATATATATGTACATGTTTTTCCATATTTTTATATATATTCCATTTAAAATTAAATCTGACAACAGAATCTTATCAAGAATCTCCAAAGTCTAAAATCAGGCTCATAATAAGTGAATCTTCTGAAAAGTGCCACTACATGAACAAACTACTTAGACTGGTAATATGTAATGGGTGTCTACATTAACATCGGTGTAACAGAATTTTTGGATTGAAATACCCTCTAGGATCATCCACTCTGACCATTAATCTAACACTGTCAGGTCCACCACTAAAGCATGTCCCCAAGTACCACATCTACACATTTTTTTGATTCCACCATTTCCCTGGACAGTCAGTTCCAACGCTCAGACAACCATTTTGGTGAAAAATTGTTGCTTAATATTCAATATAAACTTCCCCTGCAACAGCTTGAGGCTGTTTCCTCTTATCCTATCTCTTGTTACCTGGGAGAAGAGGCTTCCCCTCACCTTGCTAGAGCCTCCTTTCAGGAAGGAGTTGTGGAGAGTGATAAGGTCTCCTCTTCTCCAGGCTGAACAACCCCAGCTCCCTCAAACTCTTCTCATAGGACTTGTGCTCCAGACCTTCACCAGTTCCTTTTCCCTTCTCTGGACAGGCTCCAGCACCTCGGGGTCTTTCTTGAAGTGACTGGTCCAAAACTGAACACAGGACTTGAGGTGGGGCCTCACCAGGGCCAAGTAAAGCAGTCACTTCCTTAGTACCAGACGCTGTACTGTCCTAGACACTATTTGTGATGTCACCCAGGATGCCATTGGCCCTCTTGGCCACCTGGGCACACTGCTGGCACCCCTAGGTCCTTTTCCCCCATGCAGCTTTCTAGACCCTTTTCCCAATCCTGTAGGGCTGCACTGGGGTCATTGTGATCCAACTGCAGGACCTGGCACTTAGGTGTAGCTGCCGTCTCTCCCCGAAGTCCTCCAAAAAACGATTTCCAGAGAAGTTCTTCCTCATGGCAGTATCTAGTCTATGCAGTAACATACATCTTTTCATAACTTCACTTTCCTCTGATCTATGCAAATGCTGTTGGGATGGATCACTGGCTCTGAAAGAAGTCTCTATTGTCTGCTGCCTATTATATATGTGTTACAGTGACATTACACTTTTTACCAGACTGTGGTTAATATAGGAAGAACATTTAGTGAAACAACATAAATCTATACTAATTTTCTGTTTCATCTCATTTCCCTTGGACCTATAAGTTAAAACCAATGAATAGCTTTCTTTTTAATGAGAGTTTAGTGGCAAAAAATCTGGTTTATGACTGGATTTAGTGTTGTCATGGTTACACAGTTGGCAGATGTTATTTTTTTTTATCTGTTTAGGGTTTTTTTCTTGAACGAGTTATAAAAATTAAAACACCAAAGTCATTAATTTGCATGATTTGTTAAAGAGAGTTTAGGGAAAAAAGAGAAAACTTTTTCAAATCCTAAATATCACTTGAAGCTTGTTTTGCATCTTCTGTAATTGCCATTTAATATTATGTGTAATTAGGGCACAGTTCAGTAAAATCACATTATTTAAATTTATTTTCTTCAGAGCTGAAAGATTTTATCCTCACAGTGAGCTGAAGGACGTAGGGAACACTTAGCAGCAACTGCTCCTATTAGTAATTGCAGAGTGAGTGCAGTGAATGTAGATGTCATGTACTCTTCAAGAGGTAACATTAAAATCATATTTGCTTTCCAGGTCATTTTAATCTTGCAGAAGCAAGACAGTTGCTATAAACTGATGTAAGAAATATTCACAGTGGAGGCATTTCCGGAAGAAAACTGCATAAACTAGTAGTTTTTATGAATGTAAAACTGATACTGAATAATGATCATGTTACCAGCCTTCTAACTTACTACATTGCTCAGAGAAAACACTGATTATATCTTCATGTCTTATTTATTTGCTTTCTGAACTGCACAGTTATGCACTCCATCAAACATAATTGCAAGCTTTCTTTTAAGAGTGAAGAACCTGTGACAATCACCAACCATATGAAGTTAGACAAGGGCAAGAGTCAGAGTATTCACCAAGGATGGAGCAACCCTGGATGTATGGGCAGAGTGGGGAATGAGAGGCTGGAAAGCAGCATTGTGGAAAGGGATCTGGGGATTTTGGTCCATGGCAAGTTGAACATGGGTCAGCAGTGCCCTGGCAGCCAGGAGGGCCAACGCTGTCCTGGGGGGCATCGGGCACAGCATCTCCAGCCGGGCAAGGGAGGGATTGTCCTGCTCTGCTCTGCACTGAGGCAGCCTCACCTCCAGTGCTGGGGGCAGTTTTGGGTGCCACAATATAAAACAGATGTTAAACTGCTAGGGAGCATCCAAAGGAAGGCCATGAAGATGCTGAAGGGCCTTGAGGAGAAGTCACATGAGGAGCAGCTGAGGTCACTTGGTCTGTTCAGCCTGGAGGAGACTGAGGGGAGACCTCATTGCAGTTACAAATTCCTTGTGAGGGGAAGAGGAGGGGCAGGTACTGATCTCTTCTCTCTGGGGACCAGCGATAAACCCAAGAGAATGGACTGAAGTTGTGTCAGGGGAGGTTTAGGTTGGATATCCGGAAAAGGTTTTTCACCCAGAGGGTGGTTGGGCACTGGAACAGCTCCCCAGGGAAGCGGGCACAGCACCAAACCTGACAGAGTTCAAGAAACATTTGGACAATGCTCTGAGGCACATGGTATAACTTTTAGGGATGGTGCTGTATAGGGCCAGGAGTTGGACTCAGTTCTTGTGAGTCCCTTCCAACTCAACTAATTCTGTGATTGTGTGTGTGTGCGTATGTGTGTGTGTGCTATGAAACTTGAATGACTCGGTGATACTTATGAATTCTGACTTTCTGGTTCAGATTACTTGATTGCCAAGTATTCTTGCTATTACCCAGAAAAAAGCAGGATATTAAAAATTCATCTACCATTAACCTCCGTTGTTATGGCTGAGGTACGTACTTCAAGTGAAAAAAAGGAAGACAGATTTTTTGTTCTTTCTTGAGTCTTCAGGATCATTGTAAACGGATTTCCTAGCCAAGCTGAAGGTATAGTTTCTCCTTCTTGCTGATACTGTTTTTATTTTAAGATCTTATAATCTGGGTGGCTGAGATTTGATGCAAAGAGGTGAATCTCCATGAACTTGGACTATGTATCTTGGCAAAATAATGCAGGACCAGACTGACATGGCCAGAGTTAAAAAATGCCTCTCTATATGTTCTAATGTAAATCATTTAGACTGTCTTAAAGACCAGATCTAGTTACTGGTACCCTTCAGACTTTTTCACAAGCAAGCACTATCTCCTACCAAATGTTTGTAGAAAAGGCACAGTCCTAATCATAGTGACAGGTGTAAACATATTTAGTTCTGTGAGAGTGCTGATCTTAATTTTATAGGGAGAAGCCACAATTCGTTCCTCAAAGTAGCACATACTGCCTTAGCAGGTTGTGACAAGGGTGGTGAAAGCCCTGTTAGCTTCCTTTAAAAACCCATGCTTAGTTGTCACTATAATTATAATATTGGATTTCTTGATCAAGTTTTAGCAGAAGGACATACCTCTGAGGGCTCTCACAGCTAAGGTGCATGTGCTACCACCCTATTCTTGTATATAGCCATGAAAATTTCTGTATATTTTTTGATACATTTGTTGTTCTTTCCTGTCTATTTCTACCCAGAAACTTTGGAAACTTTTAACCTCAGGATCTGTGGTATAATTGTAAAAAGAATTGTTCAAATCCCTCATCTAACAAGGGCAGAAGTTCTAAAGAGAAAGAAAACATACATGAATTACAATAAAAATAAATTCACAATCAATGTTTTTGCCACATTTAGTTACAAAATTCCTTAAAGGTTCATTGCCATGGTACAACACAGGAAAAATATCCCACGGAGATATGTGAATGCCTTGACATGAGCCTTTTGTATTGTAACTGAAGTATTTTTATTGTTAAATTATTTAAAAAGTTGTATATAATCTATTTTTAATAGATACATCAACATTTTGTACGTGTGTGTATTTATCAATCAAGGCCAAATGTTCGGAAAATTAGACACATGCATACATTTTGCAGATATTTATGTTAGTTATAAGTCAAGACTGAAATAACTTTTCCTCCTTCAATTGTCATGCAGTGTGTTTAGAATGTAAATTAAAACCAGCCAATTGTGTCTTTCCCTTAAGTTCACCAGAAGGTTAGAAATGAAACTGCCTCTAAACAGACATGGAGTAAGACTGTTAAACCAGATGGCTCTGTTAGTGACCATGGAAAAAATCTATTACTGGCAAGACATTAATGTGCACACGTTTGCAGTGCCTCGACAAAATTGTTCATTACATTGTTCCAGAGCAGACCTTTTCTGAATTAAATTTTACATGATTTTTTAGTTGGAAAATGATAAAGCATTGCCTGCATTTATTTGGAGATAGGAATCTTGCTTTATTCCTAGTTTTGCCCAGAAAGCCAGCTGCACCCTGGGTGGCCTCAAAAGATGAGTGACTAGCAGGTCAAGGGAGATGATTCTTCCCCTCTACTCTGATCTTGTGAGATCTCACCTGGAATTCTGTGTCCAGGTCTGGGGCTTCCAACACAAGAAAGACGTGCTCCTGTTGGAAAGAGTGCAGAAGAGAGCTGCTAAGTTGGTTGCAGAGATGGAACAGGCTGAAGTTGTTCAGTCTGAGGAAGAGGAGGCTCTGGGGAGACCTTAGCGCACCTTCTAGTAACTAAAGGGGGCCTAACAGAGAGAGGGACAGGGACTTTTTACAAAGGCATGCAGTGACAGGACAAGGGGAAATGGACTTAAGTTGAAGGAGGGCAGGTTTAGATTAGATGTTAGGAAGAAATTCTTTACTATGAGGGTGATGAGGCACTGAAACAGGTTGACCAGAGGCTGTGGACTACTTCATCCTGGGGTGTGTTCAAGACCAGGCTGGATGGGGCTCTAAGCACCTAGGTCTGGTGGAAGGTTTCACGTCAATGGCAGGGGGTGGAGCTGGATGACATATGAGATCCTTTCCAGCCCTAACCATTCTATAATTCTATGAGTCTATGAACATCCAGATGCTCTCCAAATGTGCTTGAAGGAGGAAAACCACTCTGATTCCATTAGGTTTGTCTGGTGGAAAGCATGGTCTGCAGCCTCCAGCAGCAAAGAACTGACACTCTTCCTTGCTTGTCCCTGATATTGCAGCTGTGACTGTGTCCAGGACTGCCTCAGTTTTTCCCTCTAAGATTCAAGAAAAGTCACTTTTTGGCTTTTGGTTAGTGCTCAGATTAACAGGGGTGTGAAGTGGCAAAGGCCAATACTGGTCTTGAGGCAACAGAGGAGGGAGTCACAGGGAGAGCCCTCGTATTACCTCAAGTGCTCCATGGGAAAACGGAAAGAGTGAAAATCTAAAAAATATCCATCTTTTTCCTGTGCTTGTTCTGTTATTCTAAGGCATTCTTTACTCTGTTAACTAGATTTATCTTTGCAAGTTTACAGCTATTATCAGAAAATGCTTCGGAAAAGAACACAAAGTCCTGAAGAAGAGAATTAATTTATACTTTGGATTCCTGGGATGAGTCAGAAGTTCAGGTAGGGGGAACAGTCCTTTGTCTTATTAGGTGTTGGCAAAATTTCAGAAAACACTAGGAAGAATTAAAGAAATAAAATAAGCTGAATTTTGTTGAGAATAACAAAGGTGGGGGGGCGGGGGGGGTACCCCAGGCAAAGCCCAAATCAAAATAAAAAAGGGATATGCTCTCCAGGGCCTTGGAGAGGCATCACATTGGTACGTGAAATCTGCTTCCTCCTTTGAAGCCTGTAATGACATTAAAATACTTCGGAGGGACTTTCTTGCTTAGGAACAATGACATAATATTTCCTTGTAATATCATAAGCAAAATTAAGATTAATGGAGAAATGCAAAGGTTGTTCCCATCATGGTTAGAGTGCAATCCTCAGGGACTGCTTTCCTCTGCAGGTATGGCAGATACTTTCCAAAGACTCTGTTTGAAAGAAATGCTTCAACCTCTCCCACTGCACATATATAATGGGAGAAATTACTAGAAAAGAATTTCATTTGTTCATTCATCTGTATGTCTTTCTGTCTATCTGTACATATCATATATATCTCAAGTGTGTAGAGACTTACGTACCTATAGTCTGTGCACACAGGATATATGTATATATATTTATATATACACATGGAAGCAATTATATGGATCATTTGCTGTATCCAGTGTCTTGAATTTGCAAACGCTTTTAATAATTGAATTAAAATATTATTTAAAATTCTTAAGAAATATATGTAAATGATAGATGAACACTAGAAAACGGAAATTTAACGATATGTGACTAAAGTACTATCTAGCAGTTTCAGAGAAATCAAATTAAACTTGCCACTACAGCAAATAATACATCATTTCAGATATCTGTTTTACCAGAGAATTAAACCTAGATTGTCAAGTTGCTTAAGCAACTATTTCTTACTTATGAGAATATGGTATTTATGCTGATTTCCTAAAACAGGGCCTGAGATAAATGCTCTAATCTGTATGTGCAAATGTAAGAGAAAGTGTAAGTTAATGGCAACGTTAAAATTGTGTTAGAAATGTTATATTACCTCACTGTAACACAGTTTCAAACTCAAAATAGTGGTATTGTGGAAATTCCTGTGGAAGTTTTCACTTACATCATCAGATGTTCATACAAAAAAAACCAACCAACCAACCAACCAACCAACCAACAAAAAAACCAGAACCACCCCTGCCAAAAAACCCCAACCCAAAAAACCCAAAACCAACAAACAAACAAAAAAAACCCTGCATTTTTTTTCCCTCCCTTTCCATTCTCTGCTACACAGGCAAGGTCTAAGCATCCTGAGTCTCATACTGCATTTGTCTTAACTTCTCACTCAACCAGAGAGAAAAGCTAGAGAAAACTCTCTGTAAGGACTGTATAGTTGTGGAAATAGATAAAAGGAAAGGATCCAGTCTTTCTTGGTCCTGCATTACAAAATGAAATTGAGCAAACTTGACTCCAGAGTTAAGAGAGCTCTCTATTAGCAGATGCCTTTTCTATTTAAATTACATCATTTCAGCTTGATTCCTTTTGATCACTGCCTCTGAGGGCTATTGCACAGGGGACAGAGGTTGCAAAAATAAGACAAGTCCTGGGATATCAAATTCTGTCTTTTCTCCCTCTGCTCTTTTGAGGGTTTACCATTTAGAAATATGAGATTTTCATAAGCAATTCTAGTAACCCAAGTTATGGACAGTTCCTTTTCTTGCTAAGAAATTACTCATAGGAATACATAAGAAATTAATTAACTGAAAAAAACCTGTTCATTGCATTTAATTTGAAACTTCAGAGAGGTTCTTACGTTAGGGATTTGGTCCATGTTTATTATCAATGGTAAATGCAGTGTTCTTCCACAAGGCAATTCTTGGCTCCAAATTAAAGAGGATTTTGAAGAAACTTTTATTAGACTCTACTGGAAACTTTCTAATATTTTCATCCTAAGGAATTCCATTTTCCTGATTTTCTTATCCATGTAGGTTGTCCTTCTTATATCCAAATTCAGTCATATTAAACCTTACATATTTCTTCGATTTTGGCCTGGGTATAACTGTGTGATAAGGTCTGTAACACCCACAGCAAGAAAGAATGATCATTATGTTCTTCAGGGTGCTGCTGCATCATGTTCTACTGTGGATAATGATCCATTGAATATATGATGCTGGCGTACTAGGAGTGATGAAATTGCATTAACCAGTATGTGTGGACTGGGGAGGGCTGTGTCCTTCTACATCTGGTGCATATTACATTAGATACTCTGTGTTTGAGGAATTTTATCTGAGCCAGGTTTAAGAATGGGTCAATGTACTGTTAACATATACATCTCCCTGACATTTAAACAATTCCATAATCTTTTAGAGAACTTTTCCTTGATCTTTTTAGTCTTTTTTTCTTTTAAATTTCCCTATCTGTGATTGTTTCATCCATGTGATTAGATGATACTTGTTATCAAATGCAGATGATGCATGAGCTGAGGAGAGATACAACTGAGACACTACATAGGGCAGACACAGTTTTGTGATAAGGTAGAGAAAAGTTATTCCCCATTTGTGGCACAGCAGAATAGCAGAATCAGTTTTGCAATGATTGCAATCACAGATAAATTTAATTAGCTGAGATCATCTCAAGAAGTTGAAAGACATCCTTAACCCAGGGAGAGTATGTTTTGTGGGATTGCAGAGAACTTTTATGGTCTTCTTAGTTTGTGTGCTTGAAGAGGGAATAAGTCAAATCAGTGAGAGCTGGGGAGAGCAGCAAAAGACACAAGCATTTGTACACTCACTTAGCCCACAAAAATGCAAAGGGAGGCAAGTTACTCCAAACCTAGAATGGTATCACAGAAATTAAAAAGGAAAATTTGAGGCTGCCAAAGTGGAAAAGGGGAGGTTTCTCTAGGGAGAACGTCCTTCTGGCTTATGGGAGCATTGGACTGGAGAGGGTTCTCCTCAGCACAGCCCCAGCCAACAGCTCTATCAGGCAATCTTGTTCACACATTTTACGAGATCTACCTTTAGACTACTGAGCTTTGTTTTACCCAGCCTTTTCCTAGTGGAAAATGTTTTCATATACCTGAAGGGATCCTATACTCTTACGACAGAATAAGGCCATGGTACCATTTTCGAATCTGCTTGCTCCTCCTAAGATAGATGCAAAGATCACAAGGCACAGTCTGCTTCCCTGTTATGAGAGGCTGAGCTTATTTTAAAGAATAATGGGCAAGAAAATGAAATATTTGAGTTTATTCTTGGCACAAGGATTGCTTGAAGTTTGTAACTGAAAGTACTATTGTTAGATATGCATGGTTAATTGAGGAAAGCAATTCGCTCAACTAGCTGCTTAGGACAACCTCTCTGTGGAAATTAAAAAGCCCAATACTAATATACTAAGAGAAAGAAAGAAATCCAGCTTTATTGTTTTTATTTTTATTTTTATTTTTAAATGGTATTATAATTCTGTAAATACAAATTCCTGCCTCCTTTCCTCTGGGTAAGTGAAAGCACAATAGTACATCACAAAATAAAAGACTTAGGGATTAAATGGAAGGTAAAGTAACTGTTTAAGAAAAAGTTTATAGTTCATCAATATGAGAGCCTCTTAAAATATCTTAGCAGAAGATTCATAATTGCTTCTGAAAAGTGAGCGCTAGAGAGTGTTAAAGAGCATCCTGTGACAGAGCTACATTTCTAAAATGAGTGTTTCTCTTTTCTTTCTTACAATAAAAAAAACACTTCTGCAAAATAAGAATGAATACATTTATTAAAAAAAATTGATATATTCTTCAGTTCATCAAAAAGGAGGACCAAACACACAGGTTCATAAATATGTATAATTTTACTACATTAATTTTTACATAAGTAATTGTAGTTGTTAGAAAAACAGAGTACACTACTGATGAAAATTTTTATAACAGGGTTGAAATAGTGATAGCTCACAACACAGTCTCTGTTAAGAACAAGCTATTTCAATAATGTGTTGCAAACTCCTACGTTAGGAAGACTGTGAATTGGAACAAGTATGTCTCCAGGACAACCATGAAGCCATGGCTGAAATGCAAAGAGTAACTTTATTTCATTACCTGGCTGGAGGATCCTAAAGCATCACCCAGGCAGAGACACAAGCAGGAACATTTGACACCATCAGGCTTAGCTCATCCCAGCCCATGGCAGGCCTGTTGTTTCCAGCAATTTATCAAAGACTTGCACATGCATAGTTTACCAATATGCTGTGTGTTTTTATTATCTCTGAGCTTTTGATCTCTCTCTCTCCCAGCAGGAGGCTCAAACATGTCTGTGAGAGTGTGTTATCTCTACACAGAAATTCTATTTCTCAAAACAGGCAGAGGATAAAGTAGGAGTAGGCATAATAAGTGGAGTTTTCCCATCCTGGTATTCCCAGCTGCAAGGTCACTTAAGCAAAACCACTCCCTCTTTGCCAAATTTTCTGCTTTGAACCCTTTCCTCTAATTAATAATGTTTCTTACCAGCCTAAGTTTTATTACAGCGAACCAGCTGTGATCATAATCTGAAAGGGGAGTCTGATACCTAAAGTGATTTCAAAGGAATTACACAGATAAAAATTTGAAAGTTACGTGGATGTTGTTTGCATCCCACAAAGTGGGATATCAAAGAAGTCAAATTTAGGAATGATGATAAGTGAATTGTAAATATGTCCTTTGCTAAACTCAGAGAGCAGAGATGTATTTTAAAAAGAAAAGAAATAATTAAAACACTGATTCAGATGCCCTCAAATTCTTCACAGAAGAACTTTTTTATCCCAGTGGACAGAACAACACGAGGGAATGTTTACTAAAGATGATTGTTCGTTTAATCTACTAGGACCTTCTAGTGTTCAGTTTACAAGTTTTGTTAAATAAATCGTCTACATAAATGTTACGATATCATGACAAATTATTTTATGGTGGTCCTTTCCCATCAAAGGAAGTCTGCCTTGACTTCCAACTTGTACACAGGTGGCGGAAGGGATGGTACAATGTACTCATCCAAAAATTTCTTTTTCATCTCTTCATCTGTATTGATGTTTATATTTGGGCTTCTGAACTAGAGCTAATAGCACCATTTTCTCTTTTGATGTCAGCGTGGGTGTTTTTCAGTCGTGCATGTTTAAAATGATGGCAGGTGGCTAAATTAGGGTTTTGAGTTCCTAACTATTAATCCCTTCTGTGATTTTTTTCTCTTGCTTAAAAACAAAAATCACATTTAACATGGTTCTAATTTGAAGACATAAAACATTAGGAATAAGAGTGAAAAAAAAACCCAGCAGAAACCCCCTGGACTCCAGACTGTGTTTTCTTCTCCCCTGTCATTCTCTGGAGATTTTTAGTGCTCTATTTCATATTATCATGTCATGTCTTTATGCAACACTCACCAAATACTTAGTTATACATAGAACAGCTTGGTCACAGATGAAATTGCTTCCAGTACAGCTCCTATTATATAGAACTGTCTATCTGTGCTTATGTTCTTTATTTTTTTTAGCTCATCTGTCTCTTAGAAAGAAAAAATATCTGTTTGATGATACTGCTTAATTTCTCTCTTCCTCAATTCTTTTGTTATTTATTATTCAGATCTATTACTGTATTATTTAACAATATGAAGTGTCTTTAAATACAACTTTTATGAAAGGTGCACTATGAAATTTCTGTTGTTTATCAGAATTAATATCACCTACTTTTATTAACAATAGCTCTGAATTACAACTTTCTACATTAAAATACGGAAGTCATTAAAGCCACTGCATTTAATCTATAGAAACATTTTCTTTAATGCTTTCCGGTTCCTCATACGTTTTCTGTGTCAGTGAATTGAGGTCAAGGCAAATACAAATCTTTCCTCACTCATAGGATATCTCTTCCTGATTCCGCTCTGCCAGTGAAATTTGCTCTTGGTCCCTCATGTTTTTAGTAGGTATTACAATGTTTTTCTTTGAATGATTTATCCCTTCTTCTTTTTTTTTTTGTTTTTTTTTGGTTTTTTTTTTTTTGTTTTTTTTTTTGTTTGTTTGTTTTGTTTTGTTTTGTTTTTGTTTTTTGTTTGCTGAACAGCTTTAAAGAAACACATTTCTGATAAGTCACTCATATTAAAAAGAAGTCATTTGGGCAGTAAGTATATAATATGACAAAACAATGAGCCATATTAAAAAAAAAAGAAATATTTGTATTACTGGGTACCTCTGTTGATAGACCTGGAGTTCTGAAGGACAGTGGCTAAAACACAGTTTAATTTTAAAAAGGCAATATATCCCAGTCGGTCAAAGCAGTTGAGTAATAACAATGAAAGCACAATAAGCAGAGAAATCCCCATATATAGAACATTCTGCTAGTCATCAGGAGGTAGAATGAGGAGAACAGTTCTTCACATTTGGGCTGGAAAGTTTCCATAAAGAGTGTTATGGTTTCAGCTCTCAGGCTTCAGTTGGACTTGCTCTTGTGAATCTTAGCATAGACCAGGGGGAACACACATAAAATTTTAAGTTACAACAATGTTTGAAACTTCTTTTACAGGCTGAAACTTATTTTTTCCTATGATGGTATTTTGTGAGTGATCCCTGTCCCTTTCTCAACTAATGAGATATTGTTGTATTTTCTTCGCCTGCCCACTTGTGGAGGGAAGTGATAAAGTGGCTGTGGTGAGTGCCTGGCATTTAGCCAGGGTCAACCCACTACAAATGGCTATTTAAAAAGTTTAATAGATAAACCACTAGTTCAGGAAACCTCTAATGTGTGGTCTTATCTAGTACGCTTGTGCTTCAACAGTGTTGCATTTCCATACCTTTACTTATCCTTCCATAATTGTTTCTGTAATTTAGAAATAATAAAACTTTTATCTTTTTTAATTCGGGTGGCTGATTTGTAATATTCTTGAATCTCTACCTGGTGTGCTTGATAATTAGATCCTGAATGAATTAATCAGCAGGTTATTAAATCAAGCTGCTTGAAATTTATGTGCTCTTTTCCTCTACCTGCACTTCTCCTTCTACAATTTCCATGCGTAACTACACTGCATTTTAGCTGAAAAAAAAGACCTGGGAAGGGTATTATGCTCTACCCAGTCTTGTGTGTAGTCTGTTGGTTTAGATAATTTCTTCAAAGACTGATGCAATAGGTTAAAACACCAATAAACCGCACCAAAGTCTCATGAAGAATGTCAATATACATTTAGGATGCCAAGAACTTCTGAAATGAAAAGGTATGCCTTTCAAAATGTCAAGTTTTCCATGGTGTTATTAATATGTTTTAAGTGGTCTCCATGATGAGAAGAAAGTGAGTTTCTATGATTTTATGAATTTATGTGGGGTAAGTGTGGTAGAGATGCAGTTTCATGCTCTTCTCTGGCATGTCACATGTTGCACAAAGCAGGACATAGATAAACTGTGAGTCATTATAACCTGGGGCAGTATAAGCAGAAAAGCAGTGCTTTCGATGGAATAACTTCTCAAAAGGTGTACGAAGGATAGACAGGAGGATTGTGTTTGAACACAGTGACAAGGAAGATACAGATTGAGAGCACTCAGAAAGGCAAAGCAAGATTGCTGAGTTAGCCCACTGCCTCAACGTCAAAGGATGAACCTTACTCTTAGTAAAATTTATAATCACATTTTTGTTGTGAATTTGCTTTCAAAATACTCACTTTCTTATTTTCCTACTATTAGAATCCTACCTTTCCTTCACTAAAGAAAGAAAAAAAAGATATCTTAAAGTATAATTGCTTCTTAAGTGAACTTTGGTGATTACAAAGGTATAATGGGTTTTTTCCCTTGGGGATTAAAAATTCAGTAATGTAAGAAAGCCTAACTTCTGATGTCTGTAACTTGGAGTGTTTTGTCCTATAAAAAAATGAAGTTATTCTGAAGGAGGTATTGTCATGTGCTAGGATGTAGTAGTAAGAGGTAAAGTCTTCAGTGAGGTAGCACCCCCTTGATGAAGGAATAATTCCTGAGGGGACAACTCATAACTTCATGACCTATTTTCACACACATCAACATGTATTTAAATAAATAATTTTCTGCTCAGTACCGTGCATCTATTTTAGAGATATGCAAAACACATCAAAGGATTTAGGATCTTTAAGGCAATTAGATTTAAGAACACCTAATTGTTGAATCTCCAACAGGCCTGGTTATTAAACAGATACAGAGTTGATCTTCTCAATGAAGGCAGGAGGAGGTCTTGATAAACCGAGCTGCAAAATTTCAGTTACTTAAATATGTTTAATTTTCAAAACTTTAATCCCATGGTGTTGTGAAATGTCTCTCTAAACTTTTTTTACTAAATTAATCCTAAAACATTTTCTGGATGCTTAAGTTTGCTATCCACACACCTTTTTCATTTGGTCCATGGCACCCTAGTAGTGAGCTTGACCCTTTTCTGGCATGCTTTTTAGCATAATGCTGTAGGTTGTCTCTGCTTGAACCTCACTTTTGAACACTATGAATAGTTCTGGTGTAGGGTGGTTGTGGACCCAAAGGTATAATTTTGACCTCTTTACATGCAAGCAAATATACGTGAGTTTTATGCTGGAAATCAGTCTGAAAATCATTAGTAGAACCAGGGATATACCTGATGAATCTTTCCTGGGTGTTAACCTGTATCATGCTTACCCTGCAAAACATGAGACAAGTGTGATGACATATCAAAACCATTTGGCATTAGCTGCTGAAATCTTTGAGTCAGCTGTATATGTTTTAAGGCAGAAGATGACTGAGAACTTTATTAAAAATTTAGATGTATTTTATAGATAAGGATTGGTTGGCCCTTTCATTATGTGTGTTCCTCAAAGTTCTTTTTGAAGAAACTGTTTCCTTCCTGTCTGCCAGACATACCCCATGCAATGAAAATAAGTATGACAAGTGAGAAAAATCACGCAGTCTTGACATAAATCTTGGAGGCTGTATCCTGAAGTTTATTTTAGTTCTTTCTTTTAACTCTCGAAGGTTGATATAGCAGTCCTAAACATTTTAGACAGAAATACTGTGGCTACCATTTAATGGCTTCCATTTCTTGTGGGTTGCCTCAGAATTATCCGAGCCCTCTCCTATCTCAAGTCATAAAATATAACTTTCTCTTCTTTTATGCATGGATCACAAATGTGACCTAGAAAAACAGATACAATGACTGTTATATTTTTTCTGTCTTTTACCCAAGTATCCATTACACTCTGAAGTAACCTGGAAATGGCATACTTGGATCACCGACCTACCATTTTTCAGTGTTGAAGAAAGCTTATCTATTTTCTATTCCTTCATATATTTGCAATTTGTATAGTTGATTAGTTGAATAGGTTTCCAAGTCACCCAGTTAACTCTTGTAGAAGAACTCCTCTATTAGCAGAGGAATGAAATTTTGCTCATTTTTTCTTCATGTAGTTGAATCATTTGCTTGTCAGCTGTCATACACAGGTGACAAGTGCAGAGAAACATCTTTCTTGCCATGACAAGTTAGATTGCCTGTGCAATGCCAGATGTGTAAAGCAGAAAATATGCTTCCAGGTTAGTGACGATTCAGTATGGAAATGCTGGCTTATCATAAATATTTATTAATGACCAATCAAATATTTTAAAAAATTCCTAATTATTATATTTTTACAAGTGGTTATACATTAAAATCACTTTTTTCCAAACCTCTAAAATGAAACTGGAATTTTCTAAGTGTCTTACAGGTCAAATGAGCTGTACAATTTTAGTATGAACAGGAATTCATTGAATTGAGTCTGAGTTCACGAGTGAAAGATTATGAACATTGTTATTTTTAAGTGCAACCACATGTTTGAAATGGGTGCTTAGAGTGTTATAAATATGAAGATCTCCTTTAGTTTTGCAGTATCTCAAATGTAAAAACCATCTATAAACATCATTTGGAAGGGGGTTTGGAAATTTCTGGTGTTAGAGCAAGGACACAACAGTAACTATTCTCATTTTGAATAAAAACCCCTCTGATTTAAAAATCTTTGCCCTTCCTGTGCATGGGGAAAATGTCAGTGGCATAGGTAAATACATCAGGATTTTTCATTTAATGTTAATTTTCATGCAATGTGCTGCACTACATGTACATTCCCACCATTCCCACCACTGTTAAAAGTGGCTCATACGTATAAAAATTAGGTAGACATACAAGAAGAGAGTACAATGCAAATATCTGAATGAAAATATTTTCAAATTTTGGACTGTTCCTCAAAGTGACTTCACAGTCTGTGAGATGAATAACACTGAGCTATTATTATTATTAAAGTAGGCTCAGAACTATATTGGCTTTTCATTTTTCTTTACTTCCTGCTTACGGAATTAAAAGGATGTCTGGCAGAAAAGTTCTGTCTAGGTGCCGTAAATGCCTTTATTAAAAAATCTACAAAATTAATTATTTACCCTTGCAGCTTAACCTCTATGCTTAAAAAATAATCATAACTATTTCAATATATAGTTGGGCACTCATGTTACCTTCACAGAAATATTAAAACAATTTGTAAAGGAAGCCTTCTGAATCCTAGTAAACATAAGGCAGAACACTGGGAAAATGTGAGAAAATGTTATTGAATCTCATGTTGCCAGTAAAAAGTTTTCTTTAAAATCCTATTTTATTATGAACATTCTACTATGTTTCCATAGTATTGAATGCCCTATCTAACTTAGATGTTTTGATTCACATCTGGTTGTAAGAATACACAGTTACTTTCTGACCAAAACTGATCAAGTCTTAAACTTTAGGAACAGATCTAAATAGGGCTAAGTATACATGGACACCTGCATTCTCCCTTGAACTCTTTGAAGTCCCTTAATATGACTTATATCCATGTGCAGTCTCCAGCTTGGGTAGAAATTGAAATCCATAGCTGAAAATCTACCACCCCGATCAAGAGCCAAAGTGCTGCCTTTTCATGCCATGTGCATGTGAAAGTTAGTATTGGAATCCAAACTTTTGGACAAACTCCATGTTCTGTCAACTCTTTTTTTTTTCACCACCTTAGTGAAGCATCCAAGGAGAGGCTGCGGAGTGCAGTGACTCAGCCTTTAGGCTGAGGAAGGTTACTGGTATTGTGCTGCTCTGACCACGCTTTCCTACCTGCCACTGTCCCCTCCCTTCTGTTGGTAGAAGTATTTCTAAAGACCCACAACTGAACAGATTTGGGGAAGTAATCTGAATTCAAATTATCTTGATGAGCAGAAAATAATAGTTTAAAAACATTCGGAAAAGATGCTTGTACCTGGAGGGCAGGAGTGAGCATTATATAGCCATTTTGTCTTAATGTTGATTTATGGTGATTTAAAGAGACGGAAAACCCACAAATGTAGTTTCATTAAATGGTACGAAAAGCAAAGGTGTCATTAAGCCAGGTATCCATGTCCTGTTTCATAGATGAGATAATGCTCTTGACTCAAGACCATTATGCATAATGACAAGGTCAAAAATTAGTGTAAGTACCACAAAACCATATGCCTATGAACAGGCCTAACATAAGAAACAAAAAAGGTCACAAACCCCAAAACATTATTTTTAACCCTAATTGATTGAAGATGCAGCTCTGCATCATGAAGCAGCACAAATGAGCTGATGAACTATGGCAAGGACTATTTATACTGAATCTGCTGCCCAGAGAGACAATGGGTGAAGCAGTCAAAGCCTTTCGGCTCAAAAAAGGAAATATTTGTAAAGAATTGTAAAGATTTCTTCAGATTAGACTCTTCAGTTTCAAGCAAAATCTTGATCTAAAATAATAGTCATTATTCATCTCCTCTGGCAGCTGTATATTTCTGTGAGTAGCAGTCCTAGTCCCAAGCTCCAGTGCCTTTAGGCTTCTCCTCAGGTACTGCACTGCCTTTTTCTTATTTACTGATAAATACAAATATCAGAAAGCACAGCTCTGTTGTCATGTGAAAATAGGAATGATAGACCTTTTAAATAGCTGGGTCAGGATCTCTGAGGCAGGTACACTGTGCTAATCTCTTTGGTCTCTGGCAAACCTTCTAGCTGTGTCTGAAGCTGTCTTAATGCATCTGAAAGAAGGTGCATATGAAGTTTACTTGTCTCAGGAAAGCAGCTGTAATGTCACCAATATTTCCAAAAGGCTGTACTTACGGGTCACTTCACTGAAGACCAATTTTGACATTTAAGATGTCCCTAGCAGCACTTCACTGCTGTGCTATTATCAAAGCTGGAAGGCTTGAATTAAGTTGTCATCACTGCTGCTTCTTCTGAGAGCTGGCTTGGCCAAGTACAGCATCCATGCTGTTACACCCTCGGGAATATTTTACCACAGCCTAATGAAACACATCATTGCTCTAAGAATATAAAATCTTTTCTGGGTTGGGAGTTTGGTACAGAAGAGCCTGGCCACATTATTACCAACATATGTATGTCAATGTAATGGTTTATTTGGGTCCACCTTGAAAACATTATCCTGCATAAGAAAGTATTCAGATGCTGGGAAAACAGTAGTGCTGGCTTTACCTGGAGATATTTGGTGCATCATATATTTTTGTATGACTTTAACAGCTTCATTCTGTTCCTCGGACCCTGCTCTGTTCTTTGAGAATTTAATCCAAAGCCCACTGAAGCCTCTAGAAATAGGTGTCATTAATCAAAAGCATATTGAGGATCACATCCTCACTTGAAATTTGTGCAAGATTCAGGACTTTACTCATATGAAACACATAGTTGATTAGCGTGCATTTTTGTCCTACTTTTCATATAACTGGCATAGCAGTAAGTAAAGCAAAATATAGTAAAAATTCTACTGCATTTCAGTTTTCAGATGTTCATGATGGTGTGGGTAAACATCACCCAGATAAATGACTGCTGAATTCTCCCTTTGCAGCTCAGCTCAAAAAAATTATGTGTCACTGGCAGAAGATAACAGTAATTGTCAGTAATTTTTCTTGATCAATTTTGATAGCTTTTGTTATACTGTCCTCTTTATCTGTTACTTACATTCCATATGTAGTCTGACGCATATTTAACTATACAGCTACAACTCATGACACATTTATATAAATAAGACATTATGAAAACGTAAAAAGACTACTCATAAGTAACAAACCTGGAATCAGCACATGAAGGCTGCATAAGTTATCTCTGAAATATAAGAACATTATATCTTGTAATAAAATACTTTTTCAACAGCATGCAAAATAATCTCTGTTGCTCACAAGAACAAAAAAAAAAAAAGAGAAAAAATTACATGGTATTCGACCCCCTCTAATCTCAAAATAAGTGTCTTGGAGGTTTAGAGAAGAGGAAAATGCTCCATAGGAGCAGACAGAGTAAATTCGCAGAACTTTGAAGCATCACAAAGCATGTTAGTGAATGAATAAGAAACTTCCTGGTGTGTTACTATATGACATATGGACAGTACAGGTGCCTTCTGGATAGCCCAAGAGGCAAATTTCAGGTATGCTGCTTGGACTTTACTTCTTAGAAGTTCTTGATAGAGAAGGATAACATACATATACTTTTCCTGCAAAAATTAAATGCTCAGGCCAACTTTTTACCCTAATTTATTGTTTGTTTCAGAAATAACAAAAATTTTTGAAGAAAATTTCAAAATAATTCATACTATTTTCTTCAATATATTTTCAATTTTAAGTAACCTTATATTTTATGTTTACTTCAGCTTTATATCTTAAATATCTTGCTTTTTCACACTCACTCTTTCCCACTTTTTCTGCAATGGGAGACACCAGTTATGGTTACAGAGGTAATTAACAGCACACAGGTGATCTATGGTCAGCAAAAACTCATTTGAAACTTAGTTTGTAGGAGTGCAGACAAGTATGTGCTCCATTTTGCATCCTTCAAAATTAAAGGGGAGGTGATTTGAAAGAAGTGTGATAGTTCTGTTTTCTGTTTACCCATTTCCACATGTAAATGAAATCCGAAGCCTGAAAATATGAAATAAAGAACTACAAATACATGGCTCCCAGAAAACTTTTATTGTTAATAGGAAAGGTAGTCTAGGAACTTGTTTATAATCAAACTTCAGATGTGGACTGTGAATGGTAGCACAGGCCTTTGTCAACTTTCTTGACATTTGAGAGGTACAACATTTGGTCTATCCTCTTTCTCTCCTTTCTAAATTAACTTGCTGTCATAAATTTCTCTAAGACTGAAATATAATCCAACAGCTTCAGAACACCTTTTTTTTTTTTAACAGAAATCAAGTACTCAAGACTATGGAATTTTTCAGTTTTCTTGAAAGAAAGTGAAAATAATCTGAATTGATGAAAAAATAGTTCAACCATGACAAGGCTGTCCGAATTATAAACTTACAAAATTTTAATCACCTACTGTTTCACTTGCTTCCATTCAATAAATAGGGAGACCTGTCAAATGTCTAATAGCTTCCCGACATGGCTGGTATAAGATATCTTCTGTCATGTTTGAAAACAAGGCTTTCTAATTATTTCTTCTTTTCTTAACCAAGTGACTGAAAGTATATATAAACATGGTTTCTTTCTGTAACCGTTTACTGGTTTGCAATATTACTCATGCATTTTACAGCAAATATGGTAGGAAAATGTGTAAGGTAGGTAGCTGGGCTGTGTTCATCATATTGTGGTAAATTTTAATGGTTTGTTTTTTTACTACAAATAACAAGATAGAGGTAATTTACTTTTTTGAAAGTGTGTAGGGGGAATAATTCCTATACAGTTTCTTGCTTTTGCATTTTAAAATTTTAATATTACTGTTACAAATTGAACCGAGTATATTGATATGTTTAAAAAAAAAAAATTATGTCCCCCAGAGTTTCAGGTTTGTTTTGAGCATGTATAGCCTGGAGGCTTTTCTTGATCTCAGTGGGCTTTAGTGAATCAGAATGAATACAACACAATCTAAGAAGAAATGTGTTTAATGAACTGCATCACAAAAAGAAAAGCAGAAGATAAAATAGTATAATGTAATGTCCACAAAACCACTGGCATAAAATTAATGATAGAGATTACTCCTACAGTATATTTTATTGGAACTTTTCCCACATTAATTGAAGAAATATTTATGGAACTAGTCATAGGTTTCTATTAATCTGGAGAGAAGCCCCAAACATAAAGTAATTTGAGGCACATTAAAGTAGAGGCATTATTTGTTGTATCCTACAAATTTAATTTTGTGCATACAGCTGAGAGTTTTACATGATTATTTAATATGTGCTAAATAAATGCAGTACTATGGAGTTATGCCTGAATCATAGGTGGGCTCATATCTGTAGCAATGCATGAATTTCTCCAGAACATCTTCAGGAATACACATAATTCCTCATCTATAATTCGAGATTGCACACAGTCCTCTGTGCTGAGAGACTTCAGGGTTACCAACTCCCAAATTCACATGCTAGGATGTTCATAGCTTGCGGACTTGAGTGTTGTTATTGTTTGTTAGGTATGTGGAGATGCGGTTGGAATGTTTGCAGTACCAAGAGGTCTTTTGATTTTTCCCTTCACATAATTCCAGAAAATTTGAAGTTGGACAGAAACTCTGACTGTGATCTGGTCCAAATTCCTGCATAGCTAGTCACCTAGAGCTTATTGTCCAGGACCATGGCCAGACAGCTTTTGAATATCTTCAAGCAGAGAGACTGCACAGCTGCTCTGGGAAACCTGTGCCAGTGCTCAGTGAAAGAAGTGTTTCCTGATGTTTCATTTTGCACCCATTGCCTCTGGTCCTGTCACTGAGCACCACGGAAAACAGCCTGGCTCTGTCTTCTTTATATCCTCCTTTCAGATAATTTTTCACATCAAAGAGATTCCCCACTGGGTCTTTTCTTTTCCAGGCTGAACAGTCCCAGCTCTTTCAGCCTTTCTTTGTAAGACAGATGCTCCCACCCCTTAATCATCTCTGGGCCCTTTTGTTTGGCTCTCTCCAGTGCCTGTCTTGCACTGAGAAATGCAAGGACACTGCAGATGTAGTCTCACCAGTGCTGAGTAGAAGGGAAAGATACCCTCCCATGACCTGCTGGCAGCACTCCTCGTGCAGCTGAGGACAGCCCTGGCTCTTTGCCACAAGAGAACATTCCTGATCTGTGCTCAACTTGGGAGCCACCATAACCCTCAGTCTTTTTAGGTAAACCCACTTTCCAGCTGGGTGGCCCCAGCATATATTTGTGCATAGGATTGCTCCTCCCCAGATGCAGGACTTTGCAAGTTCCTCTTACTGAACTTCATGAGGTTCCTCTCAGCCCTCTTCTCCAGCCTGCCTGGATCTCTCTGGATGCAGCTCAACTCCTTGGTGTATCAGTCATTCCTTCCAGTTTTGTGTCATCAGAAAACTCTTTGAGGGTACACCCTGTCCCATTATCCAGATCAATAATGACAATATTACAAAGGATTGGACCGGGTATTGACTCCTTAAGAAACAAGTTCCTAGAAAAGAGAAGAGAGAATGGAGGGCTATGAGGACAACACTATCTATCAGCTGCTTGAGCCAGACAGCTGAGCAGAGGTGAATGCAGAAGTCAGATGCCAAATTTAGTCATTTAGTGCAATAGTTGGGATTTCAAGCCTGATATAGAATAGTATCTGCAAAGGAGCTGTGTCTTTTTATGTGTCACATAAACTAGACCCATGTATATTTTTCTAGGGCCAAAAATGGCATGAATTTTCTGCTGTTAGGCATATGGAACACAGTGTGTATCTACCAAGCTACCACTGTTCTAAGCTTCCAGGAAGAAGTGAAGTTTCTCCACTTTACAGCCTGGATTATGTGCACACCTCATAAAAATAAACATATGATATGGCATCTATTATATTTCTTCTATGGAACTGTTTTCTATGTTAGTCACATAGGAGCTTTCTCTCTGAATGAAATGAAATGTTTATGTTATTATCAGAAGATACAAAAATCTCTATAGATTTTCAGAATTACTGTGCATCAAGTATTCTACCTTCAAGGCATATTTTCACTTTCCCAATATTTTACTATGTTACAAAATTTATACATTAATTCCAACATTATTTCATTTGTATTATCCCATCTGGTTTAAGACTCATTATATATGCCCATAACATTATTTGAATTTCTCCAATAATTTTGTACCGACAATTTTGCTGGCTAATAAATACGTTAATTTGTCATGAATCACCTTGCTCTTCCTATTATAGATAGCACATTGCATGATGTTATTAAAATCTTCATATGTATAGCTCTTCATAGATGTTCACGATAAGTTAGGCTTAAAATTTTAATATGCTGCCATTCTAGCAGTGTAGGCTTAAAATTTTTAAATCACCTTACTGATGGTATTAAAGGTCGAATTTATGGCAATTCATTCCAATTTAGAAAATTGCTGAGTCAAAAAAATGAAAATAATCATGCATAAAAGAGGAAAAATCCTATCTTAAGTTACTATTCTGCAATATGCATTTTAAGTTCCTTTATGTGATTTCTCAGCTGTTACTTTGTACCTCTCTTGTGTTTGCATAGCGATTAGAGTGGAGAGGCAGTATCAAGAATGTTAAACGAAGGAAACCAGTAATGTTAAAAATTACCATCAATTTATAATCAACAAATTAGACCTCTGCACATAGTGAAAGTGCTAGAGGGAAGCAGGCGGTGCTGCAATGTACACAGCAAGGTTATGCTCTGACAAGTGGCACCAGCCAGGAGTCCCATCAATCAGGTATTCTCAGCAGAAGCTGCAAACACTGAATTTATTTTGTGAAGTGATCACTATTCACTAGCCAGCAGAATGAAATTGTCTCATTTGTTTTCAGACATCAACTCACCTGATCTTTGAACCTGAACCTGCTGTTGATGTCAATAACACTTGCTATTGTACTCTGCTAATGCCAAGTTGTAGCAGATCCTTTTGAAGTAAATGCTCTGCAAATACCCTGCTGGAAGCAACCTTTGCCCAAAATAGCCTATGACATAATCTGAAATTAATTCAAACAGTTCATATATGATAAATGAGGGAAGAAGAGATCTCTAAAATGTTGCTATGAACTAACTTACTATTCAAAGCAGTTGAAAGGTAAAAGAGATGTCACTTTAATCTATAAACTTGTTGTGAATAATAGTCATTGAAAGAAAATGTGCAATGGGGTCAGAAAAATTATGCAAGTTAAACTCAATGAAATGAAAAAAAAGCACTTTTGATTGGAAGCTTTCAGTGAGCTTGGGAAGTTGCAGAAATCACCATAAACTTAATGTAAATGATTTAAGATGAGAAAAAAATGTCTGTATAAAGAACCTATGACTTGATTTGGTGCCTGTGTAGACTTTGCTTTTCTGGAGAGCATTTTGTTCAGTCTTTGCTTTTGCACTTCTGCAATGCTTCTCCACAGCCCTTTAAATTGTGTTGGAACCTGAGGAGTTGTAGTTCAACATTTGAGTCTGTACTGTGTAAGAGTTGCAATGCTCTGACACTCTGGGAGTTTTTGAGGTTCAGCAGTAAGTTTTTAATGTCTGGTTTTGTTTTTGTTTGGGGTTTTTTTTGATTTTTTTGGGTTGGTTTGTGGTTTGGTTTTTGTTGGTGATGTTGGTTTGGTTTGGTTGGGGGTTTTTTTGGGGGGGGGAGGGTGTTTGGGGATTTTCTGTTGCCAAAGACACTTAGATACCTCAAGTTTGGGTTTTGACACCACATGTGAGGTAAAAAAATAACAGGAATATCTAAGTATGCATGTATATATTAACTATGTATCTATATGTATATATTCATATATAGATGAAGGATAATGGCAGTTTTAAAGACATTTTTATAGATCCTGCATCTTCTGAAAACACGAAATGATAGAGACAGAATTTCTTCTTGCAGATTTCTCCTAACTATTTGTTCTTTCTGCTCTCTGTCTTTAAATTTCCTGTAAAATTTAGTCCAAATTAGAGCATCTCAGTTCTCCTCAGGCTAATTGTCTTCCTAGCTCTTCAGTAAATAACATCTTAGGAGAGGATAGCAGCTGGAAAAGTGGTTAGGAGTTGTCTTAATCACCAGACAAAAATCCATCTCTTCCAGCTTTGGTGCCTGTGGGTAACTGGAAGCTATTTTATTTACATTAAATTTGCACAACTTCCTACTGCCTTCTGCAAGCTCTTTCTTCTTACAGCCTTTGCTTCTGCTTTCTGCCCAAATTTCATGTAGGTTGCCAAGATGCAACCATAAGATTTTGACTGTATTAGTTGTATTCTTGTTATTATGAATCTAGGCATATCTGGATAGTGCAGAGAAACTTAAAATACCAGAATATTACTAATGATGGAGAAAGAGCAGTGTAAAGGTTTTTTGCAAGCTAAGTTAATGGCAAAATGAAAACTAACAGCTTACCAGACATAGCTGAAGAAAGTGAGTGAGTGAGCTTTCCTAAGGTCTGAGACCTCTGTCCTTCATCTACACAGTCTTTCCTTTTCAGTACTTGTAGAAAGGTTGAGGGAGGGTACAGGGAATGCTGTTCAGATTGGTGGTATACACAGGAAGCAATAGAATTACTAGTACCCCATTGTTCTAGCACAAGCTGAAAAAATTGGTCTGGTATTTGGTTCAATAATTCATTTTACAAACCCTGAGTCAGACAGACACAGAGGTAAACCACTCCAAAGATGGAGCTTGGCAGGGCATAATGGCACAGGAATTGGCACTCTACGTGTTTGGTTTGGCTAAGTCTTTCACCCTTAGATGAAGGGGGAAGGATTTCTCCCTTTGCCCCCCCCTGCCCCCCCCCCCCCCCCCCCAGGATGTCTTACATGCTATTGTTTCTTTCAAGACTCATAAGTACTAAAGACATACTCATTGTAATTTTTCAAATACCCTGTTGGTAAATGACTTTTGCAGTATGGCATATATCCCACTTTTCTGATGCCTATTTCCTAACTAAATTGTTTTGTTCTCCACAGCCTATTGTTTCCTTCATTTCATTTATCTTCAAATAATAATGCACTTAGAAAAGTGATATTTTTGAACTGAAAAACAGTTAACCTCATATGGGCTTTAGTGCTTACAGGGTAGCAGACATCCTGCTGTATGTCTACAGATGGCTCTCATTTGGATTCACATAGAGCATGCTGGATTTGGACATCCTGCACTCTCTGTTAGTGGCTCAGTAAAATTAAAATGTTTGTCTTTTGTGCTGCCACAGGTTACAGCAGTCATGATGGTTAGTGTGTTGAATAGATTAATGAGAAAAAGAGCAGAATAACTATAAATTTAAAAAAACCCCAGCATAGTCAAAGTTGATTGTTAGACTGTCCTGGGCTCCCTCTTCAAGGCAAAAGAAGGGGCACAGATATCTTCTTGCATGGGTGATGTGATCTGTGCTCACCAACAGCCACAATGAATTCAGGAGGATTGCTCAGAATTAATGGCACCCTACATAAAACAAAAAGCTGTGAAGACGCTGCAAAGCTAACACTACCTCACTGCCTGCAGGAAAAGGCTGTACATCACATCTCTTCAGAGGGTGCCCTTTTCGGGTTTCTGCAGTAGTGTAGTCCTCTCCTCATTTACACAGTGCAAGCCAAGGCTAGAAGTGACAACCGTGAACATTGGCATGCCTCAGAGAGGGGGAGTGAAGCATGAAAGACAACCAAAATAACTCTTGCATTTAGAGTGGAACAATTTTCATACGGCGCTGAGGGAAAATGCTGTAAGTGGAGACTGAAATCAGTCATAGAGTCAGTATCTGTATGTTTGTTCGAAATCAGCAGAAACAGTAGAATTTTTTTAAGAACAAAAACCTTTCATTTATTGTTTTTTGCATAAAAATATTTAAATTTTGAGGCATAGAAGAATTTATGCAGTATTTGAAGATTGAAATACTTAGTATTTTAATTTATATTAAATAGTTATGTATTTCAGATTTACATGTGCAAATTAGAAAACAAGAAGACAAGATGTTTAAACGTCTCTAAAATAAACTGAGGACACACTGAAATTTCCAGTGGTTTTTTTGCATTTGTTTGATCAACATCTTGAAAATGCCCATTTCAGTCTTCCTCCCCTACTCCCCCTTTCTGCAAGTTTCTTGGTTTTGGTAAAAAACCCAAACAGTGCATTTTTAGTTCTTATAGCTTTGGTGAATAGGTAACAGGACTGAAATATCGCCAGCATTAGAAAGAGCTAGATTAGTATATTAATACTGTAAAATCTCTTCCATCATCAAACTACCAAACACTTAAATCATTTTTGTAGAAGAGTATTCAGAGCAGAAGTTAATCTTCACCGTCTTTGACTCAAGCACAGTGGGAAGCTATTACTGCCTGGTCCATCTAGAGAGACCACCGAAAGACATCAGTCTCTAGTTCACAAGGGCAGCAACAGGATGCTCCTCAGCAGTCCTGTGCTGACATCTGTCTCACCTTCTCCTTCATGCTGATTTCGTCCTATGCCTGTCAGATTTTTTTTTTTTTTTTTTTCCAGTTGTGCAAATGCAACTACTTTTTAAAAAGATCATAGCAAATAATATCTGCTTACTGGTGCTATCAACCATTTAGGAGTATGTAATAAGTTCTAATTCACATCAATACCAAAATAAGATCAGTTTTTTCCCGTACAAGATAAACTGACTGCTCCATATGTGCAAAAGAGTCCTAGACATTCATTTTAAATTTGTCAAACTTACACCTTGATAGGTAATTTTTAAAAAATGGATGAAATAGTCCTCTAATAGATGCCTCTTTTGACAAGAATTCTACAAAGCAAAATATGACTTGGAGAAATTCTCTAGAGAAATATTCATATTTTCCTGAGAGCACAATGAAACCTCAAAAATTGCAGAATGTGCTTCCCTGCGTCTGTTTTTTGTAGATATTCTTCCCAGTGACAGACTGTTGCTTGCCTCTATCCAAACGAAGAGTAATCTGGATAGTTCTACAAAGATCACAAGATTCCAGTACCTACCACCCCATTAGAGATTTGGGAGAGGCCTTTATTCCCCTTTTCCACAGCCCCAAATTGCTGCTGGTCAAATACATGCCCTTCAGAGACATCGGAAGAACCTCTTTTAAATTTTTAGACCAGAAAATAAAGTAATACTCCCTACCTCTTCCCTCCATATCAACATGAAGGCAAAACAGCAATTAAGGCTTGTCCGGTCCTACCTTTCAAGCATCTGTTATTAAACTTGCAACAAACAGCTCTATTTTCTATTCACCTAGCAATCGCAGGCAGCAGTCAGGGTTCATGCTATTAGATCAATTGCCTGCAGCTTGTCACCTGCTCAGAGTTTAAATGAGCACAGCTGTCTGTCTCAAAATGATCCTATGGAAATTTTGCTTGCCTCTTTTTCTGATAAACCACAATTCTTCCCCCATTTTTTTCTCATCACGCAGCACTTGTCTGATTCATTTTCTCCTCTCTTTCCTCTGGCCTTGGCAAAACTAGTCTGCAGTCATTCTAGAAACATGTAGACCAGAACACTGAGGAGCAAGAACTCAATATTCATTCAGCTTTCAGGTTCCTACTTGCCCTTCCTATCACGTTTTATCGTACTCCAGCTTATGCATTCAGGCAAAATGTTATAGCGGATAAATTGAGGCATGCACATGACAACACCATGCACAAGATGATGCTCTGTCTTCTCTTCACCATCTCATCTTTGTTTTTTCCCTGTGCACTTTCCCAGCACACCCCTCACACAAAAAAAAGCCTTCTCAGTTAGGTTCAGCAAGACCTCTGTAAAACTGTATCAGCCATTGCTGCCTTCTCTTGAACTTTGAGGGCTGTTCCGGTATTATTAAAAGGGGAATTTGGAAAAAGTTGTGAGCTTTTATAGAAATATAGAAGTGTTTGCCAAATTATGCCTTATTTCAGTTCTTTAAAAAGCCCTTTTCTTCTCCACAGACTCCTAGGTGTTTCTCAGCTTTTGTTTGTGTGTTTTATTGTAAAAGTAATGGTAATATTTTTTTACAAAATACGTATTAATGCTGTTTATTGAATGTAATATCACAAGACAAATATTTCTTCTATTTTTTAAATAAACTTATTTTCATTGTTTATTCCTATACCATATTCTATTCTATACAATAATTTCTGTTTTATTCCTTTCACTATTCTCATAAATGAAATGGGTTATAGCATAATAGCTTTTTCCATATTCCTGCTTGTAAAATGAAATATAATAAATTACTTCCACCTTAAGTTAAATCACATCTTAGCAGGTATTTGATTTCTTGTCTTTTTTTTTCTGTAATTTGTTGATTTATATAGAGCATTTTTCAGTTTGTGTGATATCGTCTATTCACATCCTTTGAGTCAGACCAAGATGTAAACATTTCAGTTGATAGCAATATACTCTCCTTATGAGTTAGATGCAAACACAAACACATCTTTGAGGGCAGAAGTAAAAAAAGAACCCTGGAGACATTTGCCTTTTTTTGAGCATCCGATACAAAAAATATATGCAGCAGACTTAAAGCCCTTCAGAGTTCTGATCCCAGCGCAGATATGTTGAGATCCTTCCTACATCCAGGTTCTTAGCTGAACTAACTACAGCTTAGTCTAGAGAGGAATAGAAATTGCCCCTGTGTACTCCTCTCCAGCCTTTGACTGAAATGGCACCTTTATTTTTACTTTTCCAACAATTCCTTTTTCATTTTTTTGGACCTAACTGTGTCCAATATGACATGGAAGATGTAATGCCCTCCAATTTTATGTAATGATGGTGTCTTTCCTCAAAAGTAAATTGATTTCCATCTTTGCAAAATTGACTTATTTTAAAGTGTTTCGGTTCCAAAGGGAACATGATTGTGCCTTGTGAAACAAGTTCTTTTGGCTTTTTTGCCATTACTGGTACTGTTTTATTTCTTCCTTTGCACTCAGTGGACTAATGGAAGTCACCTGTGCTGTATTTTGTTCCAAAATTCTGTTCTCATTCAAAAAAACTGTGTGTCTAGCATTTCCCTTTGCAATGCCAACCTTAAAAAAAACAAAACAGCTGATTTGAAGAAAATATATTTTCTCAGAATCTGCAACACTCTAAACCAGCATTTTTCATAAGTGTGAAAACCTTCATGGGAATTAGTAAGTTTATAATTGTTTATAATTGTTAATGATGATATTTGCTTTAAGAACAAGCAGCTACTACGCTTACTTCCTGACATTTTTGTTAACAAGTCTGTGGTATAATATGGTCTTGTCAGTACAAAAGTACATAACTTGATGGAGGCCATAAAGATACACTCTTATTGCTGCAATGTATTTTATTAGAAAAAATGTTTATTAGAAAAAAATATAGGAACTAGTATATTAGTCATTGCTCATTTTCAACTAGATTAAAAAAACCTGCACATTTTAATGCTATCACTAATATTGAAAAAGGTCATTGACACTGACCCTTCCCTTGTGTGTTTGACTTCTGTCTTCTGCAGTCTACAGAATTTCTGAAGATAGTGTAGCAGCAGAATTGCTCATAGTCAACTTTGCACGTTGTTTTACATTTCATTTAAAGCAAAGAACATAACACTATAAAAATCTGTCCTAGGGAAAGAGAGAGAGAGAGAGACTTGATCATTCCTTTTCTTATACTATGGTGTTCATAGGATATTTGCTTGCACTGTAGTTTCCTTTTACATTGTCAAAGATTAAATGATATTTAAATGTGCATTAGACCCAGAGATCCTGATTCAATTTCAGACATAAACCCACATTTCATGGTATCTTTTTCTTACTTAGAATAACAGTAACATTACATCCAATTATCTTTCTTTGTGGGAAACTTGGAATCTCTGTCTCACAAAGGACACGGGATATGGGAATGCTGACTTTACATCATGGGGTTTTTTTTGTCAAATGATAAAAATGGTAAGGCTAGCATCACATCTTTGCAGGTTTGATTCTTGTAATTTTTGAAGTGGATATGCTGGGAAAAAAACCCTGTCTGTATCCATATTCCCTGCCAGACAAAATGAATGCACTTTTCCTTAGAGGTCTACCTCAGGCATTCTGAAAAATTTTAAAGTGTAGATTTTGCTTACATTATGTAAAGTGTGAATTCAATGCAACTTTCATTGGTGTTAGTCATCCCTTACTTTGACTGAAGTCCTCTTGGACATTATGGGTTTTTGCAATGGCTGTGTTTTTGTATAAAGGATACCATGGATCCTACAATTTCTTTAATTAAGGTGTCTTCGTGTAAATAGAACATTTTAAAGTAAGTAAGCTTAAGATTTATTATGCTTATCATCTGAGAAACTTCTCTATTTTTTATACTTTATTGGTTTTGTTGATTAAAAAACCATTAGTGTTTAATGTTACTTTCCATATTTAGGAAAACAAGCACATTGTCATTTCTTTAAAAAAATTTCTTTCTTCTGCATATTTTTGTCTCCAAGGCTACAAACTGTAATCATAACAAGTTTCTGGCACAATTTCATCTTTGTGATAGAAAGCATATTTTCATTCAAACAGCAGATTCCTAGGACACACTTTCTTTTTGGTGTTTCTAGTTAAGTAGACTTTTTTTTTTTTGGTGGTTGAATGCAGCTCTCCAATGTAAACAACTCATAAAAATGGTAACTAGTACTTTTGAGTTTTCTATTTTTGAATTTCGTCAATTCTGTGCTAAGTCCATGTCTCAGATGGAAAGACAGACTCAGGGGCTTGCATTTTTTTCATAACTGAAAAGAAATACTCCGTTGTGTTTTAAATTGTGGGGATGTGAAGGGCTACAAAGATTTATAAATGTCAGTATCTCTTTCATGTACCTTCTTTTCATTCTGTTACTGTTTCCTAATCTAATGAGGTCAAAAACAGTTTTATACCTTTTGCTTTGGTGTATATCAGGGACATACTAGGTTGTTTCTACTACAAAGATAGGAGTCCTTTGGTAAATGCTCTATGCTCAGAGCCAGTGATTGTTTTCCATCTCTTCTACTCATAGGACACAAACCCCCAAATCCCTTTCCTTCTGAAATTAAATTCTCGTCATGCTTTGGAGATGTGTCTTCTCTTTGCTAAAATATCACTTGACACAGAAGTGAATCTGTAGGTGAAAATTAAAATCATATTAACAAACGGAGAAACCTTATACAAATGCCTGAACAAAGGAAGGAGTGTGCAGAGGAGAAGGATGTTTAGTAATCTATCTGCATAAATATCATGACCAAATGTTTATTTAAATTTTGGAAATGGCATATATAAATGGTGAACTTAAAGGAATGAATAGCAAGTTTGGATAATTGGGGAACTGCAAATGTCCTATGAAGGAATAGAGTAGAAACTCGGAGTCGTCTTTCTGCCCACCACCTCTGTGAATGATGCTTGGTGCTACTCTGGATGCTCCTGATGGACCATCACAGTCCAGGGAGACACACTATGGTGCATAAAAGTTGTATGTCCTTTCTTTCTTCTTTGTCCCTCTGTGAACAGGTGCCAGAGGGCACATGTTTTCTTCTCCCCTCTCTAAAACATGGAGGTGTAGACACATTGGATTTCTTTTCAGTTATATTCTTTTTGAAAAGGAAAAAAATATCATTAGAAAAAATAAATTATTTTTTAAGCAGGTGGCTTTTTAAAGCAACATGCATTGGCAGTATGAAGCAAAAAAATCCCTACACGAGGGATGTTCTACAAGAGTCTGAACAAAGCAATCCTAATTGCATGTGTGCAAAATAGTTGTAGTTTCTACTAAAATAACAATAATGCGCATGAATATAATATCTCAAACTGAAAGAAAAATCAGAAAATTCCAAGTTGTTCTGAGGGTACCTACCTCCCAAAGCTGGAAATCAGCGATCAGTTGAGTGAAGCCCCCAAAATCTAGGAGGAAATGGTTAGTGACCTGCTATGCTAGTTAGTCACCTACAAGTCTGTGCAGCCAGATGGGATGCACTGAAGGGTAATGAGGGAGCTGTGAAAGAGCTTGCCAAGCCACTTTCAATCATTTACCAGCAGTCCTGGTTAGCCAGAGAAGTCCCAATTCACCGGAAATTATCAAATGTAATGCCCATGTACAGGAAGGGTCAGAAAGGTAATCTGGGGAACTGCAGCCCTGTCAGCCTCCCCTCAGTGCCCAGGAAAGTCATGGAGCAGATCATCGTCTGTCATCACACAGCATCTGCAGGACAACGGGCAGATCAGCTCCAGCCGGTGTGGGTTATGCAAGGCAGATCATGGTTAGCAAACCTCATCTCCTTTTTTGACTGAGTGACCTGCTGAGTAAATGAAGGAAAGGTTTAGGGTGTTGTCTACCCAGACTCCATGTCCCACAGCATTCTCCTGGAGAAACTGGATGTTTATGGTATGGATGGATGCACTCTTCACCAGGTGGAAAACTGGCTGGATGGCTGGGCACGGAGAGTGGTAGGGAATGGAGCTGCATCCCGTTGAAGTCCAGTCACTAGTGGTGTTCCCAAGGCTCAGTATTGGGGCTCTACTATTTAACATCTTTATCAATGATTTGGATGCAGGAATTGAGAGCATCTTCAGCAAGTTTGCAGATGACACCAAGTGGGGCTGCTGGAGGGTAAGAAGGCTCTGCAGTGGGATCTGAACAGCCTGGATCAATGGAATGAGGCCAATTACATGAGGTTCAACAAGGCCAAGTGCCAGTTCCTACACTTGGGTCACAACAGCCCAGGCGGTACTGCAGGCTGCGGAGCAGCAGCTGGAAAATTGTCCAGAGGAAAGGGACCTGGGGGTGCTGGTTTACAGCCAGCTGAACAGGATCCATCATGTGTCCAGGTGGCTGAGCAGGCCAGTGACATCCTGGCCTGTATCAGCTACAGTGTGGCCAGCAGGACCAGGGCAGGGATTGCCCTCTGTACTTGACACAGGTTGAGGCCACACCTCAAGTGCTGGGTCCCTCATTTGAAAACAGATGTTGAGGCACCTGGTGAAGTTTTTGGAACACAAGTCCTATGGGAATCAAGCTGAAGGAGATGGTGCTGTTTAGTCTGGAGAAAAGGAGTCTCAGGGGTGACCTTATCACTCTTTAAAATGACCTGAAAGGAGATTGTAACCGGGTGGGAGTTGGTTTCTTCTGCCATGTCTCAAGTCAAAGAATGAGAGGAAATGGACTTAATCTGAGGCAGGGCATGTTCAGATTAGATATTAGAAAAATATTTTTCATTAAAAGAGTGGTTAGGCATTGGAATAAGTTTCCCAGAGAGGTGGTAGAGTCACTGCCTCTGGAAGTGTTCAAGAGGCCTCTGGATGTGGCACTTGGGTATGTAGTTTAGGAGTGATTTTGGTGGTTCTAGGTTGGAGATGGAATAGATTATCTTGATGATCTTTTCCAGCTTGATGATTCTGTGAAACCTACTGAGACCATTCAGAGAAAAGAAAAAAAGACAGAAAAAAGCTTTACAAGCGGCCTGGTAACCTGCTTGACAGATTATCTGCTTTTATATGAGTAAAAAGTAAACTGAATGTGAAATGTAAAGACGGGACTTTGGAGACACAGTTCATGTCTTTAAATAATGGTGCAGTGAACTGCCAGGTTGTTCAGGACTGGCTCAAGTACAATCCTCAACTCTGAATATATTAAGTAATCAGTCACAAGGACCTGTGTGACTAATATTTTCTCCTATAAAATTTAAGAACACAAACTTGGCTTGTAATGAAATGTGATGAAGTGGGACTTTCTTGGAACTTAATTTTGCCCATGGATAGATCAGCAGTAGACAGGAAATTAGATGTCTCTGATTAAAAGGAAAACCAATTTCATGACCATAACCACAAAAATCCCTGTCATATCTATTCTGTGCATACCAAAGGGACTTCTGACAAAAAATCCCACCCCAAAAAACAAACAAACAAAAAGAGTATTTTCTAACTAGTTTTCTAAATATTAACTTGCAGAGCAAAATGTAGAGGAAACACTGACTTGAAAAGACCAGACCAAATGATTACCAGAAGTGTCCTGGGGCTTTTGTCCATGACTATGACAGATTTCCTCAGATTTCTGCTGTTAAACCTAACAGATCCCTAACAGACTATTTTTCTTTGTTTGAATAAATTACCTCTTGAACTGGCAAGTGAGTTTCTGATAATGTCCTTAAATTTAGTTTTCTCTAGATATGCAAATATACTCACACTTTCAAAAGAGTTGAAACTTATGTCTCAACATGGTGATTCTGACCTTTGATTTGTTAGCAATATTAATAATACATTATTAATTAAGCTTTTTGACTTTGAAGAATCTAATGTGTATTTAAGCTTCTACTTCCTGCCTTTCAAAAGCAGGCAGAATAATGCTTGCTTTCTACTTCTGGAAACTAAGCTTTTTTCCAGGCAAGGACACCTTTTTCTTATATTTAAAAGACAAAATAAACTGTACTGAAGTTGTAGGGAAGAGCTTTCATAGGGAAGGAAGGGAAAAAGGTTGGAAAAATTAGGTCATGGTAGTAGTGGGAGCTTCTGGTATATGGTAGTTACCAGAAGGGTTGTTGCACTTCATCTCACCTATGCTCAGATGAATGGTACTTTTTATAGTGTTTTAGGATTCAAAAAGGAAAAGCAATATATAATTACTTTTCATTCAGTTCAATCTTCAGAAAAATAAAGACCAGAGTAAATTTCAGATAAGAATCTTCCCTCTCCCCAATTCCTCTGACTTTTATTAAAATAAGTGTTAGTTTAATGAATTTATTTTGAACATTACTCAGTTTTATGTCAAGACACTCTTTCCAGCACTTTTCAGTAGGTGTCCTGTCTGACATTTCTGTATAATGTCTCCCAGGAATAATAAAATCTCTTTCTTGCCTGTAGGCTCCATTATCTACCTTACTTTTTCCCTCACTTGGAATAACTACCTTGAGTGACTCACGAGGTCTTAATAACACTGAAAGTTAAGAGAGCCTGTATTAAAATATAGTGACCCTCAACTTCTCTGTTGGCCAAGTGACAGGAAAAATAGTCAGTTACATGGAAAGCATTATTACTGATTTTCATCTCCTGCTAGCTCAGATTTGATTTCAGAACGCCTGAAAAGCTTAAGGCCAAACCCAAACCTTGGATCATATCCTCTCCTGACATGATGCTTTGCTTGAGGATAGAGAGCAGTCCTTTTCCAATCAGAGACAAATTCAGCTGGACTTTAAAGCAAATCCTGAGCAGATTCTTGGGTCATGGGTGGGGAAAGAAACCTGACTTTTGGAGGATTGTACCAGAGCAGGTGCCCACTGGCCAGGAAGCAAATATCACATTGACATGGTAGGTGCTCCAGCAGACAGCAGCAGTGATGGATAGCCACAGCTCACTGACGTGCAGTGCAATGGTGTGGATGAACCTTATTGGGAGGCGCTAACACGGATCCCTGCATCCCCAAGTTTGGAAATCTATTTATGCCAGATCTCCTTGAAATAGAGGTGAGAATCAATTCCCTGTCTCCTTAACATGCCTTGTGCATCACAGAGAATAGAATTGCTATCTTCAGATGGTGTCCTGGTTTCAGCTGGAATGAAGTTCATTTTCTTCCTATTACCTAATACCTTTCTTCCTGCTTCCTTGTGCCTGGTACAGTGCTGTGTTTTGATATTAGTAGAGAATAAGGTATTGATAACACACTGATGATTTGGTTGTTGCTAAGTAGGGCTTACTCTAAGTCAAGGACTTTTCAGTTTCTCATGTTCTGCCAGTGAGCAAGTGCACAGGAAGCTGAAAGGGAGCATGGCCAGGACTGCTGACCTGAATTGAACAAAAGGATATTCCAGACCAAAGATCACCATGCTCTGTATATAAATTGGGGAAGCTGTTTGGCAGGGCCCAATTGCTGCTTGGGACTGAGCCAGTGGGCATTGTGCACCACCTCTCTCTCTCTCCCATTATTAAAGTATTTTTGGGTTTTTTTTAATTATTAAACTCACCTTACTTCAACACAAATGTTGCTTAACTGCCAGCTAGGGTTTAACAACAATAGGTGGATGCAGATACAGTGAAGTTATCTCTGCTAACAGATTAATAATTTTCCTGATTACATCAAGAAAGCTCAATACAATATGTATCTATTGTATTGCTTTTAGTTTGTAATTAAACAATGTCATTTGGATTGCCACTTTTCTCTGAGATAAGCATTTTATTCCAATTTATTGCAGGTTTCACACTGTGGAGACTCCTTAAGTTAGAAGCATTTACTTTGTTTTTGGTGAAAATTAACTGCATTCTAAAATACCTTGATATTGTGGAAATTAGGTTTTTGAGACCAGGAAAAAAGTGTATGCAAAGGAGATTTTTCTCAGGAAAATCATTAGTATACAGCTGTTCTGCAAGGTGCAATGTATAGCAATAACCATTCTCCAGAGCTTTACCTTATTTAAATTGGTCACCTACTAAAAGGCCTGGGCTGGATTTGTGGAGCATATTAGGTGAATAACACAGAATTGCTTTATGGCAAATGCATTTTTTAGCTGCTATAGGATATATTACATATAATTCTTTGGTGCTGACTTATGGGCTTGACAATACACATTGGGCTGTTTAAATCATTAGAGTGTTATTTTTCTTTCCCGGAGGAATCATAATGGGAAGCCCTGCTAACCTGTCAGCTCTACTCTGCCCTCCTTTCCACCTTTGTTGTATGAAACCTTAAATATGTAGGTGGGATTCCTGGAGCTTGGCTCGTTTCAGAGCAGCCTGGGGACTGATTTGGTTGAGCTGCCCAAAGCCCGTAAATTCTGGACAATTGGATGGAAACAGGAAGCCGAGTTCAAGGGTAGAAATCTGGGTGAAAGTCTGATGATTTGTGTATCCACGGCTTTCAGGTGGAATGTTTTCCCCCTCAGTCATAAAAAGTAAGGGGAGGTGTGATCCCTCAATGTTACATCTGTTAAAAAAAAAAAAAAGGGGGAGAGAGAAGGGTAACTCCAGTTTGGAAGGAGAATTTAGATTGAACTGTGTATTGTTGCAGTGGAGGCTGAGTTTTGGGATTCTGCCAGGGGAGGGGAAATTTTTTGCATGACCATAATGCTATTCATAACTGTAAGTATAATCCTTATCCTTATGTTGAGACTGGGAAGGCTGAAGAAAACTGTGGATAGTATTGGCGTCAGAAGGCAGTGAGACAAAAAGGAAAATCCAGACTCACATAAAATGAAGTAAGATTCAGGACTTTCCTGGAAAATAGAAACACCACTAAACATACAGATTCAGAAGTACTGGAGCAAGAAACCCATGAGAATATAAATATATTCCAAAATCCGCCAACCTATTACTTGTACTATAAAAACAGCATAAAAATAATGGATATTGCTGTTTCTATAAATTATGAGTTTGAGTCTGTTGTCAGATTTTATCTGAAGAGAAGACATAGGATACTTTTATTTTATCTGTATTTTCAGTCCATTATTCATATTGAAACATAAAACAACTTCAATCAAAGGGTCATCAGATGAACAAAGCATAGAAAAGACAACTACTCTCCAGTGACATCTCTTTAATCTCATTCACTACAGACTATTTTTCACTGTGTCTGGAATAGGTTAAAATAGAAAAAAAACTAAACCCTTTTAAAATTTTATAATTTTGAAAGTTTGTCTTGTTCCTCAGGGTTTAAATTAGAGAGTTATGATTTTTTTCTTGACATCATTAAAACAAATAATATGGAAGATGGATATTTTCTGCTTGTTTCTTTGGTTTTCCTTTAGGCTACTGAGCACAGAATTCTAAATGCTTTCTAAAGTGCTTTTCCCTTTTGTGTTTTCCTTTTACTTTTTCCCTTTTTTTACATGTGCTGCTCTGTAACTTTTGCTAAATATTACAGATTCTAAAAGATTCCTGAGAGACAGAGTTAAAGGTAATTTTTTTACCAAGATTTTCCTAAGGAGTGGCAAAATAACAAAATTCAGTGACTCCAGATGTCTGTCATTTTTCAGATGCAAAAAGTCCTCATTTCCTCATGCAACAGACTTGGACTAGCATTTCACAAACAGTGTTATCCTGTTCAGAGAGACTTTCTTCTATTGTTTGAAAGGCCTGATTTGACTGATGAATGAAAAGGTGAACTCAGTTGTTGTCTAATGGGTAGCCCAGTCATCTTTAAATGTTGAAGATAAAAGACATGTTGAACTTCCCTCAACACTGTGAGAAGTGTCAAATTGAGTTTCACAAACACCATGAGAAGTGTCAAATTGAGTTTCACAAACACCATTCATAACTTTAGCATCCTATGTTGCTGAGGAGTTGTGGAATTTTGTGACTTTACGTGGATGATTTTAAAGCACATTATCAAGTGCATTATTAACTGAATTTAAAATGGGGTTAGATCTCAGGGAAAGTTCAATTGACTTTTTTGCAATGATACTTGAGGACATTAAATGCAATCCTGATTTCAAATGAGCTGAATGTGTGCTTTCAGAAGTTCCTCTCTTTCCTGTGTATGGAAGCCTTTAGGATATTTAGTAAGCAATATAATTTTCAAACCCCTTGAATTTAGCACAAGAACTGCTGTTAAAGACTATTTCATTACTTAATTTTATTTTTTCTTATTTAATCAACAATATATACACAACTGAGATTACTTCTCCCATGCTTTCCACCAGTTTTTGTGTTCAGACACTTGTTCAGACACTGATTTTTATTGTCTAGTTTCACACATGCAAATCCATTCTCAAACACACCAACTCTGACAAAACTGGTTTAAATGAAATCACTCTTTTGCATATTTATTTCTATCAATACTAAAATTAGTTTCAGGTTCTGAAATATAGAATTTACCTTTTCTTACCTAACATGTCCAATTTATCATTTTTGCATATTTTTGCAATTCTGGGAACCAGCCAGAATTTGAAATATACTGTACATTTTTCTGCCAAATTTTGCTGACTCTTGAGCTTTGTATGAGCTTGGGATAAAAATTCATATTTAGGGTTTTAATCGAGGTAGGCCCAATCTTACAGCTTTTTAATGAATACTTCATAGCTATTAGTTATTCAGCTGTAGAGTAAGAAAAATTACTTTCTACAAGTAAGATGCCAACAGCATCTGAAGTGTCTGTGACAATATATGCTGCTCAGTATACTGTAGAATCACAAAAGTTTTCCAGGGTGTTTTACTTAGCTTTTGCTATCAAAGGTGTTCATTGAAATCAATGTTTCCATATCCATTTGTATAGGCAAGTGAATTGTGCTAATTCATGGCACATTTTCTGCAGCGATTTTTTTAGAACTATGTAGATGGAGAGTCTCAATAACGGAAGAAGTGAAAAACACATGGGAAAACAGAGAAAGTTAAGTTTGCCATCATTGTAGACCTGGAAGGATGATTTTTGTGGGGTTCTCACAAGTACCCAACTGTGAACCCTTCCTGAGACCTTGGCTGCTGATGCTCAAGACCAAGTTTACTATCACGTAACTTTGAATCTAATCACAAGACAACCTCAGAGGTAGTGAAAAGAACTGAGAGCAGAAGGATAATTTATATCCTTTGTTCCTTCCTGAGCTACACTGCAGCACTGCCAGTGCCTGTGCCTTTAATCTCTCTGGCCTGGCCCATCCATCCTTCCTGGACTGACTCCCTGATTTCACCTCCATCATTGCCTTGGACCTCTCTGGGCTGTGGCCAGCTCTGGTCATCATCACCAGATCTACTCTGCCCTCCTTGTCTTGTAAACTACCAGGTCTTCCTGTAGAAATTCTATAATTATTTAAGGGTTTTATATACTTTGAGGGTGCCTCAGGACTCTGTTTTGGATCTGGATTTATGTGAATATGGTAGTAGACAAATAATATTAGAGAGTTTTGGGATAGGCAACAAAACTAGCCCTTGGTCTTCTTCAGATTATTATACCCAAACCAGAGTCCATATTGCCTATAATCTCCACTGATTTGCTACATTAAATTTTTACATCTTAAGTTGATCGGAGGTGAGGTACTGTAAGCAATATTCTTCATAATGCAGTAAGAGCATGTTCTGTTGGTCTGTGATGGCTGTAGGCCGGTGCCTCCTAAAAGCATTCCTAGGAGGGCCTCTCACACAATTGCCATGTAAAATTGCAGGCAGGTTGACTGCATTATCCCCCAATTTTTTGCATTTAAATTTCAAAGTTAAGACAAGCCCTAGCCCTGAGGCCTTGTATAACCCTTACAGAGCCTGCGGCCTGTTGTCAGCCCAGTAAATATTGTATTTACTGGGTTACAGGGCTGTACAGCCTTAAATCTAAGAAGCAATTTGCATTAATATCCGAATATCTAAGGAAAGCAGATGTGACTATAGGGAAGCTTCTTTTATTCAGGTTTACTGTTCTCTCGGTTCACTTCTCAAGAGGAAATCTGCTGTTGGTACTAGACAGCTAAATAATTCCTTTCTGTCCACTTAGGTTCTTCTAGAAAGTTCTGGAGATCCAGGCTATTTGCTACCCACCTGTGTACGGCTGAGGGAAGATGGAAAAATGATCTATGTGCTAATTTTTGAGATCGGCTGATTCTTCTGTCAACCAACATGAATGATGATGATTGTCTCCATGAGAAGGTAGGACTCCAGTGCTTGAGTAGGAGCCATTGCAAAGGCTGTCTGTTTTTTCTTCCATTTTCTTCAGAGGAGGAGATGGTGATAGGAAAGGAAAGCCTTTTGTTTATCCACTTCTGACTGTTATTTTCATACTCTTCTTGGTTCCCCTTTTCAGAGCAGAACTGGACGTGGGCTAGAAAGGGGGAGAAAAGGAAGGAAAACCACTGCAGGAGGAATCCTTGCAAGATGGTCCTTTTCACTATTGCACTTACTTTCTGTGAAATACCACTTGATTTTCTTTTGAAAAATGAACGTTAAAGGCCTGAAGCTCAATTCATACATCTCATAAACATTTCAGCAAATGCATCCAAGTTGGCAACACTAGAACATTTCTGAGACATTTTATAAATCAGAAGACAAAAAAACCCCCAACAAACTACTAACAAAACCTCCCAGTGCTCTGTTATTTTTACTGTCTACACTTGCCAATAACCTCTATCTTTTCTCCTGTTCCATTTCAGTCCAAATTCACAACAAAACAAGTTGTGGTTATTGCTTGGTTGATGGGGCTGAGGAGATAGGAATATTCCTAAAATTCTCAGGCTATCAGTGGGCAGTTGTGAAGCTATTACAGCATCATTAGAACTCCCCATATGTTGATATGTTAGGAATTTGGACCATTAATCACTGGAGTTGCTGATAACATTTCACCTTGGACCTATTCTAACACAAATGTCTTTGGCAATAAAATAACCCTTTGAATTAGCTTCTTGAATTGTACTGCCACCTTTCCGGCGTAAGCATGTCAATTTTTCTAGAAACTGTATTTACAAGATCATAAAAGCAGAGGAGAAGAGGTACTGTCATTTAAGCTAACACGTAATAATACTCAACTGCAATAACTTAGTTTCCCTTCTGACTATGCCAGTGTTGATCTGTTGTGATGGAATAACCCTTTGTAGCACCAGAACCCTCATAAATGGTAATCAGATGTTTAAAGAGACTCAGTGAAGAAATATATCACGAATGAGGGAAGAATGGGGAAAGTGAAGAAGTCTAGCAGCTGTGATTAAAGTATAATCTTGACTTCTGGCAGGCAAGATATGTTCCACATTCAGATTTTCAAGCATGTCTGGCAGACTTGATGGTGTAACTGTCGCAGGAGCTGTAGAATGGTGAGGTGCTACATGGAAATCCTGGCATGAGTGGGAAAACCTTCATGCTTTTACTCTTTCAGGAATCTCACAGATATAAGCTAAGAGTAAATTAAGCTCAAGATGTGAAAACCTAATTCAAGATGCTTCCATGTGAAACAGTGATTTATTCTTTAAAAGCCTTGTTGAATGTGGTACAGTTACTCAGTTTTGCAGATGATTGTTTTAGTAGTGCTAATGTTCAAGAGAGGGGGTGGGTATGATCTTCTTGTTAGCCGAAGAAGATCAGTCATAAGGGAGCAGGAATGCATAAACTAAAGCAGAATGAGAGAAGAAAAAGGAAGGGTAAACAAAAGAGAGAAATTAATAAGAAAGTATATTTCTATTTTCACTAGTTGCTGTTTTGTATCCTTCCTTTGGTACTTTTTTAAAATTTTCTTAGGTCTTCTCTCTCTATTTCCATGGCTTTCTATTTTTTGTTGTATGCTCATAGAATGTATGGGGGGTAGAATAATTGAAGCAAATTAAATGAAAGCCAAATGTCACTTATCCTGGAACTATTAAAGTCTTCCTTTTGACTCCAAGGGAATTCCTCCTTGTTTTGTTCACTAAACGAGGACTGAAGAGAAATAATATTCAAGCAAATAGAATATTTCAACAGGCAAATATATAATAACCACTGAAAATTTCAAAATATACCTTGCTTATTTTGCAGTCTGTAGTGCTGAACTAAAGTTACTCAAATTAATATCCTTTATAGCAAACAAAACAGAATTAGAGTTTAATGACATCTAAGAAATTGTCCACCACTCTGTCCTGTCAGAAAAAATTTCTGGAGGTATCAAGCTGGGAAACAGCGAAAGATGTAGAAGGAAGGATTGCACCATAACAATTCCCCACTGAAGGCTGTCTCTCTCTTCCTTTCCCCCTTCGCTCATTCATTCTTCATTTCTTCTCAGTGAAACAGCTATGGATGTTTCCCATATCAGAAACAATTAAAATTATATTTTTTATTTAAAGAATAATTCTAGTTTGTAGCAGAATTTCAGCTGTTAGGTTTTCAGATGAAGTGACATTAAGACAACATTTGGTCTCTTTGCAGTTAGATGCAAAGTCTTCCTTTGGAAGCCTGTGATTTCCAGAAGTGCTTAGACCTAAAACACACTGGGTCAAATTCAATATGTATTATATTTAATACAGTTCAAGCCTGGCACCCCACAATCAAAGGGTGATTATATTCAGGTCTGTAGTGTACTGAAACCTCAGTTACCAGGGTTAAAGATTTCAACTGCTAAGCCCCAAATGGTCCCACATCCCTAAAACTCCCTTGGTGATCAGGGTATGAAGTGATTTATTGCTGTTGTAAGGGGTGTTTCCAAATCCATTCCTCTAAATACACACACACCCCCCACCCCCCA